>JACEGR010001978.1:0-144740 GCA_014170235.1 Listronotus bonariensis | reverse complement strand
CCTACATAATGATAAAGTATTCGTTTAAGTTTAAAAAAATATATATAAAGCTTTCTTTATCACCACCTATTTTTTTTACGATAGCTTATTGTTTAATCTACCGGAAAAAGTTTCAACAGCGAAGTTCATATATTTTTGTAAGATTCCCAGGTCCCAAAATATATACTCGACCAAAAACTTTACCACTCCGTCACAAAAATTTTAATATTATTAAAACTGACAAAAAAATTGAATCGTTATTTCATGAATGGGTATGTCTTTCGGAGTTAAAAATTAGTCTTAGAATTTATGTCGTCATATAATTTTTTCGTAACGTTATGCAATATGCCTAACTAAAGGTGGCGGAGACAAGTGTGATTTCTATGAAATACACTTCTGTCACGCTGATTTACAATTCTGTCACGTAATTTTTGCCACAAAAATTTATGTTATGTTATGTTTTTAAACGAGCTTTTTGTCTTCAGTACACTGCATGTTGAAATATAAATAAAAAGTAATATTGGCAATTCTCAAGTAATTCTCTTGAATTTTTCATTCTTAACTGATGGAAACAAGGAGACATGCTTATGTAGGTTAAAAAGAAGAACAACCCCTACAGCATTACTTAAAGCACAATTAAAAATTTGCAGAAATAAAAATGAGAACATTAGTAAAAATATTTTGACTTTAGTTATTTTTGTATTTTTTTTTATATAAGAAGGTGTTTAGTTTAAAGAAAAAGACAACTAAATTTTTAATACTATAATATAGAAAACTTCTTTAAATAATATTTAGGCCATTCAAAATTTAATAAGCGAGAAAAGCTTTTCTTTACAATGAATTTGTAAAACTTTTAGCAGAGAAAATTCAAATATGGCAAAATAACGAAAATTGTATTTAAAATAAAAGAGTTAAAAAATGGTACCAGGGCCGTGCCTATTAGGTAGTGCAAGTGGTGCAAGGCGCCAGAGCGCAATGCTGCTGGGACGGATTTTTAAAAAATAAGATTATAAAAATACATTTTATCAATTATAGTCCAAGAGCCTGTGAGAGGCAAGCCTTCATTATTTTGTAAAGTAAAAGATAAAATTTCTCGGCGCATGCTCCCAACAATACGAACGAATTTTGTGGCGCTAATTTCTATAGAAAATGAAATGTGTGATGACTACCGTATTTGATTCCAGTAAACAAGCAATCATCAAATGGGTCATACAGGATGTCCGGAAAGATGAGGTCAAAAATAATAGGGGTGATAGAGTGAGCCAAAATAATGTTAGTACTTCATATAGAAAAAAGTTTTATCGCGCCTCCTTAGAGAGTTATTGACCTTCGGAGTTAGAAAAAAAATCATTTATAACTTTTGAACGGTTTCTACAATAATAATGATATTTGGGCATTAAAATTAACTCTTACCAATGCTTTTTTCATAGGCAAATGATGCGCAAAAGTCATAATAATACAGGATGAGACGAATTTTTTCGTTTATAGTATGCATTTTTTACAGAGGTGAAAAATTTTACATTTTGGTTTGACCGTTTAATTCCTTTATCATTTTTGTACAAAAAAGGCAAACTTTATTTAAATGGATATCTTGGACCGTTTTTCATAAAATCGCATTTTAAATCCAGACATACCTCCATTTTGTACGTAATAAAAAATTTTTTGAGAAAAATATTTTATTTAAGTTTAAAGACTTTCAAACACCATTTTTAATTATTTTTACTACATTTTAATAATTTCCTCAGATGAAGAAATTAACCGGTAAATGCAAAATGTCAAATTTTTTACCTCTGCAAAAATGCATACAATAAACAAAAAATCCTCTCACCCTGTATAATTATGACTTACTGCGCTTGTACTTATTGATATATGCAAAAAGCATTGGTATAAGTTAATTAAAATGCCCAAATATCATGCAACCGTTCAAAAGGTATAAATAAAATACATTTATTTGTTCTAACTTTGAAGGTCAATAACTCCCTAAGGAAGCGTGATAGAACTTTTTTATATGAAGTACTAACATATTATTTTGGCTCACTCTATCACCCCTATTATTTTTGACCTCACCTTTCCGAACACCCTTTTAACGGGGCTTGTTTCATAGTTTACACACTAAAATATTAGATTGTTATATTATATTTTATAAAAAAATAAACAAAGAATAAAGTTGACACTGTTATGTAGTCATGGAATAAATAAAAGTGAGTTATTGAAATTCAGCTCTGAAAAATACCACTGTTAGGGCATTTATCTTACTGTTGTATTAAAAAGTATAAATTGAGATTAAAAACTTGGAAATTAGGCTCCTTATATGGTAAATTTACCAAAAGACATATTGTTATATGGGGTGACCAATAGTTTCTTGCACCAGGGCGCAATACTGCTACGTCATCAACAACCAAATGTTTACATACAAAAGCACACACTAACAGCGTTTGAACTCAACTACAGGGATGTCACTAAATGGTATTTCCGATTAAATTAGAAAATATTTTGATGTTGTAATAATGCAGAAATTATTTTATGCTTTTAATAATTGTAAAATTAAATTTTATTTATTTAATTTTAAAACAAAAACAATTTAAGCCTAATCGCCCTTTGTCTTCTTCTTATTATTTTTATGTTGGGCAGATGTAACAAACTCATTATACATTTTAATTATTCTGAAAAAAATAGTTTTATTTTCATATATTAATAGGAAACTATACATTTATTATTACATACAATAATTGACCAAATAAATATCACATTTAGATTTTATAGGGAGGTAACTGTTTCAAAAGCTAAATTTGCCTCTCACCTTAAAGAAGCCAAGGTCATTTCGATTGTGAATTATTGCTCCAAAACCGATGTAGTTTTCAAGCAAAACATTAGAATATAAGATACGCGACTCGTAGTGTTTACTTATTTCGATGATTGTCTTGCAAAAGTATTCGCTGAAGTAGTCCAAGTCGTACAGTTTTCGTAAATTTTCATCTGTGCAATCTAGAAATCCAACAGTCTTATTATAGTGAAATAACAACATAACTTGAGTTGCCAATGAATATTAATAATAATCTGAGAAACAGAGTTTAAAAGGATTTTAAAAGTATAGTTTAAACTGGTTAAGTATATTGACATAGTTTATTTAGTACCCCAAATGTACAAAAAACGTGTAAGTACTGCAACCAAAATCAACTTTAAGCGTTCAACCAATTATAAAACGGTATTTACCAAATGGTTATGTTGACGTTTAAGTCATGTATTATACGTCAATGTTGTCACCAATTATTACCGCGGTTATAATTGGTTGAACGCCTAAAATTGATGTAAGTTTATATAAGTAAACTTTTTTCCTCTTCCCTTCGGAGATATTGGCACCCAAAGCGCTCCAATAAAATGAAGCTTTCTAGTTGTTGAACCACCAGGTTCTTATTTTATTTTAATGAAATGGAAAACCAAGAAAATATTCTTTACATACAGGGTGTTAAAGTGAAAAAAATACTTCAGTACATGCACAGTATTACAAAATAGTTGCAAAATTTTAGAAAAATTTAAACTAGTGTTTGTATCACCATATACACTGACTCACAAAAAAGTGGCGAGGCATAAATATTCATTAACTTTAAAACTTAATAACTTTTGAACCTACTTTTAGATTTTATAAAATTTTTGTTTTAGTTTACCTCCATATTTCCACAATAATTTTTTAATAGAATCCTGATCTAATTTTCACTAGTTACCGGATAGTGTACAGGGGCTAGTCAAGACATATGTTTTTTGTGAATGTTCGAAACACCTGTAGAATGACCTCCCTGTATTATCAACATTCTGCATAAGTAATTCGGTAGCCTGATTCTTAGCGATTATTTTGTTTTTTGAATGGTATGAATACAGTTAAATAAGTAGAGTGATGCTTTGTTGGTTAAAAAAGATAAAACAGTAAACTAAAGACACTTTCAATAAGAATATTAATTTTAAAATCAAACAAAACATAAGTTAATAACGATCATTCCCCCCCTAGCCCTTATTACCCTTAGTAAACGCCTTGGCATACTTCCTATTAGCAATGTAATTGAATTTTGCAAAATTTTCTCTTATTTTTGAACAAGAACTTTTCCTAGTTCCTCTAAACTCTTAGCTACACGCACGCGACTGCGCATCCGTTTGCCAAGTTGATCCCATAAATGCTCTACTGGATACGGTCTGGACTCCTAGCTGGCCAGGGTAAATCCAGTATGCTATGTGGTGGAATTCTTGACATCAGTTCTCGTGGATGACGACAACATGACGATATAATGACCTCCCTAAGTCACAGACAAAATACGTCCGGTCAATGACTTCATAATAACGTTTTTAAGATGACGAACAATTGACGCTTATCGTATTTTTTCAAAGCTAAAATAATACGATATTTAATTTAGTGAAATAGGAAAAAATCCTTACTGCTGGAAATTGCACTGCAAGGTCGCATCTCTTGGGACACTGTCCAACCTGGAGATGCAGCTTTTACACTAGCCGAGGGTATTTCTTTCAAAGCTAATAGTGATCACCAACCGCAGACCGGTCTAGAACTATTTAAGTTCTCATCGATACGATGTAGGCAATAACGAAAACAACGCGATTCAAAAAATTCCTATAAGAAGCGAAAGTGTTGAATAAACGTAGTAGTTTATTAACCATTGCGCCATCTATCGGTGGAGTTTTTTTCTATTTCAAATTTGTAAAATAATTCGTCTTATTTTTCTGTCATATGGTATTTCGGTTAGATTTTAACACGGATCATATTATGTCACAAAATTTTTCTGGCGGGTTTTCTAAACATGACGTCATTAGATTTTTATGAGCTGGTATGACGAAATTCAACGACGTTAAAAACACGTCAGTAAAATGAAGTTAAAATGAAGTCAAAATTTTGGTCTGATGACGTCTTATGACCATAAATGACTAAAAAAGACTTAAAAATGACGTCGTAATGACGTTAGCTTGCTGCTTGGGTGTTACAACAGCATTCTGACAAGGTCTTCTCAATATCAGCATGATATCATGTAAGTTTAATGTGATCTTGGGACGAGTAGATCTAATCCTCCTTTAAAATGACCAGTTTCAAAAACCTGTTTTTTGCCCTTCTGGTCGTGGTTTCTGCAACCCCCACTGTGCGTGCGGCGTGTGATACAGTTCTTCAATCATTTACTAATGCTACAATTTGAGCAACTTGCTTAGGAGTAATGTGTTAATTGTGACATAAATCAAAATTTTAAACGAAATGCAACTAAAAATACCCCTCTACTTATTCTGACTGTATTAACCCCAAAAATAAAGATACGGCTACTATTCAAAAAACAAAATAATCGCCAAGAATCAGGCTACAGAATTAGCTTATCCAGCATGTTAATAATACAGGGAGGTCATTTTACAGGATGTTTCGAACATTCGCAAAAAACACATGTCTTGACTTGCCCCTGTACACTATGCGGTAGTGAAATGTTGGTCATGAGTCTATCAAAAAATTAATGTGGAAATATGTCGCTACACAAAAGCAAAAAAAATATTGAAATCCAAGAGTAGGTTTAAAAGTTTATTAAGTTCTAAAGTTAATGCATATTTTAGCCTTGCCACTTTTTTGTTTACCACATGATTATGATTTTTAAATCTGATTAGTTCATTTCAAAAACTCCTAGATTCAGAGTTTTATTGCGATATCCAAAGGTATCAAAAATTAGCAAAATAAATTAATAGTTGTTTATTATACAAGGAAAAAGGTTTTAACTTTTAGCTCGAGGCTGTGGTGTTTTCCGACGCGAAGCGAAGAAAGACAACAAACCGAGAGCTAAAATCTAAAATTTTTCCTAGGCATAATAAATAAACTATTTTTTCCATTTTGCTGTGGGGAAGTAGTTACAGGTAAAAATAAAAGGCTAACACTATAATTATAGTGGTGAAAGACAACCTTTTATTTTTTACCTGAAACTATTTTTTTCTTAGACGTATAAAACGACGATTTAATGTTGAAAACACAATAAAATTAAATAAGGTAAAAATAATAAAAAAGATGTGAAATTTAAAGATATTTATCTGTTGTATGTAAAACGACAATTAGACCTGGGTTTGCTATAGAAAGCTTTAAAGTAATTATTAAATATTTGTCAATGTAATTCTGTGATTTGACAAATTTAATTTCATTAAAAATTTTGAACTTATTGTGGTTTTATCATAGTTATTTTGAATATTATAAAGTTAAAAATGTCGAATTGAACTTTTGATATAACGGAATATAAGTTTTTATATAACAAATTATTTAAATCTACCTTTACCATCGGTTATGTTACCCTATGAGCCCCTGTCTTAATAATCACTTTGGTCAACGTTTTTTTTAGTATTGAGTTAGTTGACTAATCCTAAACCGTTTTTAAATTCCATCGCGGGGCTCTTTGGAAACAAATATCTCAAAAAAGGTGTGAAAAAGTTAAACTTCCCAAGCAGCAAGCTGACGTCTTATTTACGTCTCTTTTTAGTCATTTTTGGTCGGCAAAGACGTCATAAGATGACGACAAAATGACGTTAAATTGACTTCCCTAAGTCACAGACAAAAGACGTCCCGTTAATGACGTCATAATGACGCCTTTAAGATAACGAAAAATTGACGCATATACTTTGTTTTTAAAGTTAAAATGATGCGATATTTTATTTGAAAATTGAAATAGGAAAAACTCCTTACTGCTTGCAATTTCCTTGCACTGCAAGGTCGCATCTCTCGGAACACTGTCCAACCTGGAGATGCAGATTTTTACACTAGCCGAAGATATTTCTTTCAAAGCTAATTGAGATCACGAACTGCACCGGTCTCGAACTATGTTGGTATCATAGGTACGGTATAGGCGATAAAAAAATTCCTATAAGAAGCAAAAGTGTTGAATAAACGTAGTAGTTTATTGTCTAGTACGCCATCTATCGGTAAAGTCTTTTCCTATTTCAATTTTGTAAAATTATTGGTCTTATTTTTCTGTTATATGGTATTTCGGTTGGATTATGACACGAATCATATAATGCCACAAAATTTTTCTGGCGGGTTTTCTAAACATGACGATGATGATTTTTATGAGCTAGTATGACAAAAAAATGACGTCGAAAAGATGTCACTTCAACGACGTCAAAAATACGTCGTTAAAATGACGTCATAATTTTGGTCTGATGACGTCCTATGACTAAAAATGACCAAAAATGACTTAAAAATGACATCAGCTTGGTGCTTGGGTTGTTTATACCTATAAATATTTAAGAATATTACAGGTACAGAATAAATGTTAAAAAGGTATGTTAAGATTTGTAACCTATTTTTTACCTTTATGAAAATAAAGTGGATGATATGTAAATGTCCATATTGGTAAATCTTCTCCAAATGGGTTCCATTTAGAAGTAAGCGTCACTGGTTTTCCCTTGCCAAAAAGTATACGAATTCCTCTCATATTGCGATCTCTAAAAGATGTTTAGGTTTATAAAAAATATTTAATTTTTTTGAATTAATCTACATATATAGCATATAACGATAATTTTGTATAGAAAAAGCTTTAAGCTAAAAGCAGTTTATTGCAAATTTCTGATTTATTAGTCATTATCAAACGGTTTTAGGGATTTTAAATGACTAGACCTATAAAAAATGTATACCACACTTAAGGCCGCGTACATACAGGTGTTATGCAACCTTCTATGCAACGCAACAAGATTCGCAGGTTTGAACACTTGCGCGTAATGCGCGCTGGAACGTTCGTCGTTATCCACCCAGGTATGGTGTATTTTGCGCGAAGGCAAAGGCGTTCGATGTGAGTTTGCAGTATTCGTTTGGACGTGTTTAAGTGTCGTTGCAAGAAAAATGGAAAAAGTGTGTTAAAAATGTGTAGACGGAAGAAAAAATACTTTAATTAATTGAATGGTACAAAGAGAAATCAATTTGGTAAACCCGTTTCTTTCATTAAATAGCTGAGTTTTTTACCAGCGTGGACAACTACAACCTCGTTGGTCTACAAGTTCGTTTCAAATGCGGGACCCTTTGTTGCATTGCGTGTTACGCTGCATGTTGCGTTGCACGTTGAATTACACTTAGGGCCTACGGCCTTCGTACGTCTCATGTGTAAAGCCGGTTGTTCATGAGAGCGGTTTTCCGCTCGCGGATGATAATTCAGCGTTGTTATTGGCGGGAAAAGCAGATAAAGCATTTTATATTTGCACTAACCAATCACAACACTGAATTATCATCCGCGAGCGGAAAACCGCTCTCATGGACAGCCGGCTTAACGGGACTAAAGGCGGTTGATTAAAAGTAGAAATTTAGTACGGGGTGTAGACTATAATGATGACTCATGGCCCATTTTGATCGCAAATAACTTTATAACAAATACAGGTATCATTTTGCTGATTTCGCAAAAAGCCTTAGATCTTCTTCTCTATTTTATTCTGTAACCTTGTATATGTAGTAAATTTTTATTTTCAAATAATATTCCCAATTGCCATGGAGTTAATTTGTTAGAAATTATTAAATCCATTATTTTTCAAAATTACCATAGCTTATATTCACTTTTTTAAAGAAGATTAAATTTTTAGGTTGTAGAAAAATATAACAAAATTGCATTATTTCGAAAAATCTGCCATATTGTTTTTGTGTTAACGAAATGTCATAACCAAAATTGTAATAAGGATATGATTAAACAGATATAAAGCTTTTTGCACATTGGCTTTATTGGTTATAAAGTTTTTCGCGATCGAGGCTCAAAATATAGTCGGGCATCCTGTATTTTAAAACAGTTGCTACCTTGTACAGTTTTTAAAATATTGTCATTCGAACCTAAAAATTATGTTAAATTTCCGTTAAACTTACGGCTCTAAGCTATACGCGTTTGACTTTGGGCCGTAGATAAATGGAGATTATATGTACCATTTTTTAGATTTGCATAGCAATAGCTCCAAAACTATAAAATATAGACATATTAAATTTGGTATTTTTTAGGGATGCTGTAGCACGTTAAAGAGTTAACGCGATTCGCCGTTTTTTAAATATTTGTTTAAAAAGTTGTATATTGAAAAGTTTCTTAAAATGATCCAAAGATTATCGGAAAGTTGGTTATTTTTATGGTTTTGTAATTTTAGGAAATTTAATTTGTTAATTATTACCATTACCAAAAATCAATTAACTTTCCGATAATCTTTGGATCATTTTAAGAAACTTTTCTATATACAACTTTTTCTCAAAACAAATATTTAAAAACGGCAGCGAATCGCGTTTTAGCTAATTTAACGTGCTACGACATCCTCTTAAAGCTCCAAAAAATACTGTTTTATTAGTAAAATCATATGCAGGGTGTTTTATTTGAAAAATAATAGTTAACTATCAAACTCCTGAAATACTATAAAAACACGAATTTAAAATGAGTAAGTTTGTTAATTTAAAAAATAAATATATATTTTAACTAATATTACGAACTTACTAAAGGCAAACACTTAATTTGGATGACCCTGTATATACTGAAAAACATCTTCTACTATAATAAACTTCATAGTTATTTTCAAAAAGGCGTAGCATATAAATAATGTTTATTTATAAATATAATCTTTTTGGCCTGCAAATACTAATATAAAGCTGTACTATCTTTCATGCTTCTCTAAATGTAGCAACTATCTTTGTAATATTATACCTAGTGGGTGATGAAAATGATTGACTTTGCTGATTGTCGTTTGATGATAGCTTAAAAAAGCAATTTTCCAGCATGCTTGAAATTCCGTCTGCCAATCCGTTAATTTTTCTGCATATAAAAAAATTCTATAAACTCTACAGTAAATAAAAAAACTAATTTGTCTATCTAAATATATCATAATATGGTTTTTCTCTATTCTCTACAAAACAAAAAGGATTTTTTAAAATTTTGTTTTTAGATATTTACATTTGCCCCTTTGCAAAGTTATATTTATAAAATTATTAAACATTTTACGTAAGCTGTAGGTAAAAGATAATTACTTACGGAATAAGAGATCCATTGGGATAAACTAAATTACCGATGATTATAGCTTCGATATCTTCTAGAGGCAGTTTCTTGTAGCTGAGTCTTTTAAGCGCTATAAAATCGTATTTTACTACCAACAGAATTTTTGGGGTTAGTAGGATGAGGCGTTCCTTATCGGTATCCCAGTGATTGATTCTAAAAGAAGTAAAGAGTTTTTTACACTGGCTAAACGACCGCTTGCGGTTTTGCTTAATTATAAGAAGAAAACCGCCGTTCGGCGGATTTATCCGTTTACATATATAAATTTTAATGAATTCAACAAAACACCCTACATATTGTTGTCCGGTTTGTCCAGATTTTTCCGACTAGGCGGATACCACAAAAATCGGACTGTCCAGTACGAAATCGGACACATGGCAACCCTACCTACATGCATCAAATCTTTATTAAATTATTTTAATCTCTTTGCTATATACCTATTGAAAATTAAAATTAAGCGACTTGGCAACGTTGTAATTGCAAAGCGCCATGAATGGAGTCATTTTGAACTATTTTAGTGTAAAATGACATTTCGTAGTCGGGTTTTTTGCAGTTAATAGCGTATTTTTTATGATTTATTAAATAAATGCAATAAAAAAATACAAAAAGAGTTAGTTTACAATTTGTGCTTGGTGTTTTGTTGGTTGTCATCATGGATTTCGTTAAAAAATCTTCATTGAAGCAATGTCAGTTTAGGTGTGTCTGCAGTTCAAGTCTAAACACTTTATATTATAAAGATTCTAGAAACGCTGACTGTTTTTCTTCTCTGTGGTATTTAGATTGTTAGACAATGACGCCGAATATACATGGTGTCTATAAGTAAATGCAAAAAATTTTAGGAGGTGATTTTCCACCAAAAATAGAAAAAAACCTCATATGAACATATGTCCTAAACGTCTTATTTTTTGAACTGCGGTAAGTTAAATTTTTTATAAAAATATTGTTTTTTACAATACTTAAAGAATAAATACCAAAGATTAATTTTTAATGTAGAATTTCATATAAGGAATAGTTACAAACTGACCATGCCAAAAAATGGTTTTTATTAATTTACGTAGAAACCGTACATCAAACAAAAAGAAGTTAAGAGATCAAATTTGTTTTAAAATAAATGGAGACTTAAGAAATATTTATATTTTAGAAAAATGCAGTGAGGTACGTTTTTTCTCTTAAAAAATATTTACCCTAAACCCGTCATGGACGACACTGGTACAAATTATTCTTTTTCTTGTATGTCAAAAACGCCTTCTGGTGCAAAGGGTGCGTCTTTCAAATTTTTTAAAAATAAATAATGGGTATAAAAGTTATAATAAAAAACCATATTAAAAAAAAAATTTGCCTAACTAAGACGTTTAGGACATAAATTTTTGCATTTGTTTAGAAACTTCCTGTATACTTTTTTTTTTAATTTAATTCCTAAATACGTAATTTCTGCAAACATTTTTGTCATTTTAAATCTAGATACTCATGATACCCATTTTTATCAGCTTTTTGGCCGTTTTGCAACACTGTGCTCCTTAATCTGAATTGCCTATACTTTTATGCATAAACAAACACTACTACTTACTGAGTAAGTAAAAATGATCCCAAGACTGGTCCTTCGGTTTCCATGTCCAAAAATTCAGTTGCGCATTCGTTGGCGGCCCGCTCAGCTACTCCATCACGATATGTAAAAAATTATTGGCATCTTGCTCGAGATTCACTCTTGGTTGCAGAGTAGGAATTGGTGGTTGTTTTTCTTGAACAGGTGTTGGGTCTTTTGGTTTTGTGTTCCATAGGGTTTCAGTAACTAAAATTGAAATTATTGATTTTAAAACCATATTATTTATTTAACATTATTATCATCTGTGTCTTTACACTTGGTTAAGGTATGTTTTCCTAACGACGGGTTTTTACCGTCGCGTCCGACGAAATACACTGACGAAATACCGCTGACCACATGGGCAATGGAATTGGATAAATATGTTGTCCTTTAAGCTCCTTCGAATTCTATTGTCTATATGGGCAGTGGTATTCGGTCTATGAAGAGAACTTTTATCAGGTATAAAATTTTTGGAAATCAAAAATAAAAAGTTTTCCGTATGGTTCAACATTTCTGGCGGTCACTGTATAGTATGTCTACATAAGTTGGCGTCATGTAGGAAAATTTTTATTATTAATTTTACGTAGTAATTAACGATTTAAGGTTTTTTAAAGTTTTTATGATCCAAAGCTTAGAAAACAAGCATTAAATACCAATTGGTAACATTTATCTATGGGTGGGCCAAAAGTGTAATTTTTGTTCACGAGTAAAAGTCAATATGCAAATTTGGTTATTTACATTTTTTTTTAATTTTTCTTTTAGCAATACATTGTTCTTGTTTTATTAACAGTAAATTAAAAAGTTTATTGTACTATCAAATTTATAATTACGAAATGTACTCTTTCTTAATGGACAAACCTAAATTTTCACCATTGTCGCAGAAAAAAAACTTTTTTTTAATAAACAAGATCGTATATTTAGAAGGCATGGCCAAAAACCTCTGATAACCGAAGCTATAGCCGTTTTAAAGATATTTATGTGCTAATGTAATTTTTGCAAAAGGTATAGTACAGCAATTAATTAATAGAGACAGCATTTTAAAAATTTAGAGATATAGTAAATTTGTCACCCCGATTTAATGCAATAAAAATACTTGGAGCATTTAAAAAAAAAGCATTTTTAGTTGTTAACTGGAAAAACAAATTAACTCCTTGTTTCTTAGTAACGAACCAATACAGGTTTGAAAAAGCTTTTTATATCATCCACCACCCTTTAAAGTCTCCTACCGTAGTTAGGAAACAAACTGTACAGTGTGGGCCAAATTAAACTTGCACACTTTTTAACTAACGATAACTTTTTATCTGTTGCGCCTATCGTTTTTATTTTTACAGGGCTGATAGTCAGATATGTTTCCTTTGGGTTTGCCAATTTTAGTCAGATAGATTAAGTTAGGACCGGACTTATGGGACTTTTTCCAACTTCGTTGCAAATTTTAAAGTTTAATTTAAAATTTTAAAATTTAAGATACATAGTTTAACAATTTAACCTAATTAATGTTTATTATAATAAACAAATTGTAAAATAAAACTTACCCATATTAAAATAGGATGGAAACATAAAGCCCGTGTGAATTGACATATCATACATATTAATATAAAAACCTTTATGTTTATGTTTAGATTTCATTAAAAGCCGAAACAATAGATAGTAACTATTGATAAGACAGACTATACCAGTAATTAAAACGGCAGTGGGTGTCATTATCATAAATTATTCAGTTCGAGTGAGATCTAGGTATAGTTAAAGCCATCGATATTTTATTTGTTTACATTTTTTAAAAGCACTGCATATTAGTCTAAATGTATTAGTTTTTGTAATACAAATAGCTTAATTTAACAGCTTTCACAGAAATATGCCATACATTTTTAGAAATTCAGCCTATTACAAATATTTTTTTATTTTGAAACCTCCGCTTTCCTAAAGCAACTAAAAATAGATTATTGGGAAAACTTAATATTACCTTCTACTGTTCAACCGTATGACTACCATAAATAATGTTAATTGTTTTTTTGTCACGTCCATGTGTTCTAAAATACTGGGTCGGACGCAATGGTAGCGGAGTCCAAGAGCGGGATTCCGGGATTAACTACAGCGCGACAGATTAATATACCGGAGGATACTTTGTACCCGGGTAAGTAAAGATGGGCCCACATTTATTCATTCAGAAAACGATGCCGCTAAGTACACAAAAAATAATAAAGTAAAAAACCCTTTTGTGAACAATGATTTATTGCAGCAAAAAATATTTAACTCGACGAGTTTCTAGTACCATGCCACGTGTCACCAGTTTTATAGTAGGACAGAGGCGAAATAAGAGAATGTTTTGTAAGTAGGTGATACATGTTTTAGCAATGTATTTTTATTATTTATCTAAAAATATGTAATCAGGCTCTGTCCGAGGCTTTTGGCATTCGGAAAGGTTTGTTTACTTTATCATTTTTGTGTACTTGGCGGCATCGCTTTTAGAATGAATTAAATATGGACCCATCTATACCTCCACCAAATATGAGCCCCTATACAGGGCCGATCGTAAAAAACAAAAATATATCCATCAGAAATTATTGAGCGCGTCAGATTAGGATAGGGTGAGTTAATTACATGCGAGTATTTAGTTTATATTCCACTAATCAGACAATTTGAGAGTAACATAAAGAAAGCGGAGGGCTACAAAGTTGTAGAGAAGAAAGAGAGAAGTAAGAAAACGTTATTTCGACATTCTTAAGCGTAACTATTTTTTTCTATTTTGAAGAAAATTATTCAAGGATAACGAAAAATATATAATCCGATAAGATCTGAATGATTTTTACAAGCCGAAATAATAACAGTATTTTTTGTGATATTTAAAAATTCATAGCTGCTTCCCCTACCGATAAAAAGATAAACATTATATGTGTAACATTTTTTTCTTCTTATCATCTATGCTTTGCAACCCAATAGGTCTCTACGTCGCTCAAATAAATCCCTATTTAGCATAGTGGGCTCCTGCGCAAAACAAAATTTACTTTTTATGGGCGAAAAAATGTGTTTCTTCGCTTGAGTACCAATCATCACCAAGAGTTGACGCGGACACTGAACATACTTTCCGCGTTATCGGGAACAGTATACGCCTTGTCTGGGTTTCCCGTTCGAAGTACGGAGTGCACTGTCCTTAGCTTTAAACCGTGTACGGAGTGCACGGTGAGCCCGTATTGTATTCTGCCATGGCTTTTAAATACGCCTGATTTGTTTACTGCGCGAGATCGTAAAAATCTCAAAAATGTTTCTTGCCACTGCAGATCTAAATCTGGATTATCTATGGGAATTAGAGTATTTAAGTAGTTTGGTTGTAACTATGTACCTCAGTTTAATGTTTGACTACGTGCTTTTTGATTTGTTATGTAAATTTTGTGAATGTTGTTTTGGGTAGAATTTTTAAAGGTTTTAATATATATTTATTAAAAAAAAAAAATTAAATTTTCTAAAATCTGCTTTTATTTTTTTGGCGGATTCAATAGATTTGCCGACGAATGAATTAACATTGGCGCCTAATATATTAACATATAAAGTAGGGTGAAACTAACATCACCTAATTTTTGTCCTAAAAAATACAGAGGTAAGTTTTTAAAGATGTTATTTTGCTAAGGTTAAGTTGTAAGTGTCTTATTGTTTTAAGAAAAGCTAAAAAATTGCCAACTTGACAACTTGTCTTACATTTTTTTAAATCTTAGGGACATCTTAAGAAGGCTTATGCCTAAGTACCAGAGTACCGTGAAGTATTGGATTGATAACCCATCTTTTTTTCTATTTTGTCAACGTTGTCCAAGCCCTAAAACATGTAATTTTTGCCAGTAATGCTACGTTATTGTTAAATAATTACCACCCGAAAATTTCTCCATCTGGGGACCGAACCCGGTCCTTTTGGGGTTACAAATCAAGAGACTCTGTTCACTGCGCTACCGTGGAGAAATAACATTTAAGGCATAACCACCGTAAGTACACTTTCCACCTCGGTATGTAATGTACTATTGTAATACATTTTTGAAGATTTAACCCTTTATTTACAACGTATATTTTTATTAATAAATACCCTTAATTTACTTTTAGGTACGTAAATCTAAATAACTATTTTTTTTCAGTTTCAGGAGCTTTAGCTGTAATAAATATTGCACATTTTATAAATTCTGGTCATTTGTACAGGGTGTCCGGGAATATGAGGGCAATCTTTCGGATTCATATAGGTAGAACACAAAAATAATATGACAAGTTCTTATAAACTTTTTTCTAAAGCCCCTCTTTACTGAGATATGTGCCCATGAAGGACGCTCATAAAAATCGGGTTTTCTTAATGAAATTTTATAGTACTTGGTATAATAAAATATATTTTTAATATGATAACAAGAACTTCTAAAGACTCCTTAAGTTAGTGCTCCCTTAAAACATTTGCATTCATTAGGGCGCTAGCCGGGTACCCTTACACAATAGTGCTAATTATTTTTGCACCCTTATATTAGAGAAATAAAAGTAGTATTTTTAATAGCTTAAACTCTTAGCTAAAAAAGGCATCATTGTTATGGTGCAGGGATAAATTAGAAGCGTTTTCGAGAAATATTTTTTTTACTTAAATAAGATTGTATTGAATAATTTTGTAGGTCAGTTAATATCGGCTTCTGTCATGCATTCTCTAGCTTTAACACAAAAACTTGTTTTGTGTTGAAAACACTTCAATTAATCGATAATAAACAGGAGTATCTCTTTTAAAGCTAAGGGTTAAATAACCAAAGATACAGCGGTTGGTGTAACCACGCCTCATCCGTGACTTATATGAAAAGTTTTATTCTATATTTTTTAGACCCCGGAACTTGTAAACGCTTTTTCCACAACTCACGTTTTAAGACGATGTTTATCCATACTTTAGAACTACTGTACCTACCTTTTTACATTTTTTCTTTTTTAACACACTTTTATTAACTTGGTTGTAACTATCATCTATATCTATCTATCTATCTATCTAATATAACGGAATCTTTGAGCCTAATTTTACCAACTTCCAGCTATTCAATTTCTTTTGAAACTTTGCATCATCAAGGGACCGATGACAATGCAATAATTTAAAACAATTATCCCGTTAAGTTGCAGCATTTTCAGGAAAACCGGAAGAAGTGTTGAAAAATCGTACGTTCTGGCGGAGGCGCAGTTAGACAATTAATCGAACTTGACAACATTTGCCGACTGGTTGGGGACCGGATAGGTTGCAACACCTTAGTTAAACAAACAAAATGGCGAATGAATTTTTGGTGAATACAGCAGACATTTAACTAATTGATATATCGAACTAAAAGTAGAAAAATAAAAATAATAGTTTAAAAAAACTAAAAAACACGCTTTTATATGCAGCAGACAAAAATTGGAAAATAATTTTTCATTACAAAAGTTTGTCACTTCAGAATAAGAAGCGCGTGGGGTGCTAATATATTAAATGTTATAGTAATTATTTGCAAATATCTATGAGGAAAAGTTCTTGAAAAAAATAGTAAAATGCACCCCACTTTTTACTCTAGTGACAAACTTTTTGTAATGAAAATTATTTTCTAATTTTAGTTCGGTTGCATATAAAAGCGTATTTTTGGTTTTATTTTTTACAATTTTGAGATAGCTCTAAAAGCATTTTCTTAAATTAAAAAATTTCTTATTTATATAAAAAGCAAATAGCCTGAAATATTTTGCTCAACAATCGCATTTTTCACTTGTTGTGTTCCTTAAATGTTAAATATTTAAATTAAAAAAAAAAAAAAACATTTTCCTGCGTGACGATTATTTATGCTTCAACACGGGGATATGATATGATGGTTATACTTTCGAATACTTACCGGCATTGTCAATTTTTTTGTACTTTCTTAACATAAATGTTACACAAAGTTTTGCTAATATTATGTTTTAATATACCATTGGTTTTAAGGTATGTACCCTTTGAGCCCCAATTAACCAAAAAAAATATAATCTATTTTTTATTTTAAAAATATTTTTCTATATTTTCTTTCATTTAAATACATTGCAAATGTAATGTAACAAAGCTTAAAAATATATTTTCACCCGTATTTATTCGGCTTATTACATCCTATTAGCTAAGTTGATAAAGGTAAAAGTATTGATTTTAGAAAAATACTTACTTTTCGTTGAAATGGACGACAACGGTAAAGGCAGTCCACTCCAGTAACAGCTGCTATTACTTGCAGTACTGTCTGTTTTGCTAATACCACCTTTGTTTTCTTTAAAAATTTCTCGTTGTAAACCTGATGAACCTGCAGACTGTTGCTCTCCGCTCTTGTTGAAACGTAAAGTGCCGCCCCTAAATTCGTCGTGCATATCCTCTTCTAAAGACATTTCCGTCATAATTTATATTTACTCAATAAAAAATATCTTAAAGATAAGTTTGATAAGTATTTTACGATGGAATTAAGTTAATTTTACTTATTATTTACTAATTTATTTCGAATATGTTTGGTAGAGAGATGACAAATTTTAATAACACAAACCAGCTGATTGTCTTTATTGATTTCTTAAGACGTCAGTTGTAGTCCGCAGTTGCCAATATTAGTTGTATAGGATAAAAGTTACAATTTTAAAATTATGTTGCAAGAATTTTTAATATAAATGTATTAAGAGGTACAATATATGTAATTGTAATAATTGTAACAGATCCTAGTAAATATTTTAGATATTTTTGGATTATTTTTAAACATACAATATACCCCAATGTAACAAAAATAAGCTACGCTATTGCAAAATATACCTATTTTTCAAATTTCCGAAAGGTTTGACAATGTTGAAATCAATATCAGTGTTTACTTTAAATTGTAAGTTGTTGTGTTGTTAGTTGCCTACCATAAAAGATACCATTATAAATATATGTAGAGCAACATGGCTCCTAGAAGTAGTATATAAAAATATTTGTTGGTTCACACATCACTACCTCGTAAATATTTATATCATTAAAAAAATGCTTAATTTAAAAACAGTTCCCTTTCCATTACAATACTTTATGTAAGAAAAGAATGTCTTTTATTATTAAATTAATATACTTAAGCGGTTTTTTGTCTTTTCTTTAAAATTTACGTTTTGCGACTTACGAGGTACTGCTGTTTAACCCTTAAATATACCCGAACTACAGTCCTGAAGATTTATTTTTATAACAACCAAATATTTTACTTAATTAAGTTTTATTTAGCTGTTTGGTTAATGTTTAGCGCGTTTTTAAACCTCCTAAATGATTTGTTATCATTTCAAGTTCTCTAAGAACTTATTCTAACATTAACTAGAAGGCTGTAAATGTCTCTGTTTAATACATTTTTACCATAAAATAATATAAATGATGATAATGAGTAAATTTGAAACGAAACTGTTATCACAATTTAGCAAATTGTGAAAAATTAGTAAAAAATACCGATCATATTAACATAGATTGTGTTTTTTGTTAACAATTTAAAATATAAAAAGCTCTATTATTAACTACTTTAAATATAAATCCCTTATTTTCTTAGATTTTAACATATTATTTTATTGCTGGATACAACGCCTAAATATGCCTAATAACTTGCTAGTATTGTTTTTTTTTAAAAAACTGCTTGATTTTTTGATACCTGACCTGTGAACATTTTATTTGGTTATATACATAGGTTTATAAACAAATTATTTTAATAAAAACACAGGGCGTTTTCTAACTACGGTACGACACTTAAGAGGGTGATTAATTATGTATTTTAATGAAAAAAGTTCCTATGACCATAATGTCCGGACTTACTTCGTCTGTGAGACAGAGGACATAATAGTTTTTAAAAAGTCTGGATATATTCATCTAAGTGGCAATTAATTTACAAGAATAGTGATATTTTTCCAAATTGTGACTTTTTTAAAAAACCTAAAAACCTTTTAAAAATTAAAGATTTTTTAACAAAAGATGGAGTTTGACTTTTGTTTCTTGTTAATAAACAATCTGTTTAAATAATAGTTTTACGCTTGTTCTTTACAAAACGTACTTTGTAATCCAATTTGTCGAATTAAAAATTAAAATATTTTTGGTTTGATATGGGATTTGCTGGTAAATAAAAACTTTAATTCTGTTGTTAATAAATTCAGTTATACGTTAATTCCGTTAAAACTTAAAGTTAGCAACGATATTTGTTAATTCTGTTGTCACCTAAAATTCAGTTTAAGTTTAATTCTGTTCTTACTAGAAGTTAACAAGATTTGGTTCTGTTAATTTTATTGTTACTAAAATAGTTATAGGAATTTTTATTTTTTTCCTAATTTTAGGTTTTGGAATTGCTTTCCTTTGCTTAAGTTGTTTTTAAGTATTTCAAGAATCTTTTAATTTTTACTTTAAGTATTTTTAGACCCAGCTTTTAGTTTTCCAAAAAGAAAAAGTATTAATTAAGAATAATTTAGAAAATAGTTTAAAAAATAATTTCACTAAAAACACTGAGCTTTAAACATTAGTAATTATTGGACTTTGAGTTTTTACAGTTTACGTTTTTGAGTTTGTTAGTTTATATTTAAAAAAGATTTAAGTTATAAATTGTAAAGAACTCTAAAAAGACGTAAGGGCTGTCCCTTAACCCTTAAAAGCAGACTTGCTTAATATTTTTATATTTCATGTGCCGACTTTTTCAATGTATAAAAAAATCTTCTAAATTGTTCACAACGGCTAAACAAAACATTCTTGAAGCGCTACTTAATATTCTATCCGAAGCACAAGTTGCTTCAAAAAATGTCTACCCAAAATGGCACATCTCCATCTTTAATTTTAAATCGACAATCTATTGGGGAGGTGAACAAACTCCTGGGTTCACCGGGTGGCAGGTGGGATTTATCCTCACCCCCAGGGGTAGGGTCTCTTAGTGAGGTAATAGAAGTGACTTATTGACCTGACTTCTGATGAGGTTAGAAACATAACAGTTTATTTTAATAGAGTCGGACTCCGACTCAGCTTCAAATATGTCTGAAATGACCACCACGTCCTCCAGAGCCAAAAATTAAGGAAAAAGGTTTAATTATTTAAATGATTTTGATAATAGAAAACTGACTTATAACTTTAGGGCTAAAAATATATAATGAAAATTTACCTATAAAAATTATTACTTAAATGGTAAGCCACAGCTGCAATAAATAGTCTATCCCACTGTTCAAAAACTCAGTAGCTTTACTAATTAGATAAGTTTGCACTTGAAAACAGATAGAGATAGTAATGCCTGAAACGTTGTATAAATAAATGAATTAAAGACAATGGAAATATAAAACTCTTCTTTTTTCATACTACTAATAATGCATTGTTTACCACATTCAGACATATGGTGCGTCATATTCGTTAAGATTCAAATATTTAAAGTTTTAATTTTATTTTGCTTATTTTTAAATATTTTTTTTAACATTGAAAATTTTTGGACCAACTTTGGTACTGGGAGGTTTTTAGGGTTGGAAATCGAAAGTTGCCCATATTTTTTCCATAAAATGTAGAGGGAGCAACCTGCAGTCTTTTCCTTTTTATTAAATACCATAACTTTTTGGTGCCTCGGTATAATATGACTTTAATAAAAAATTCTTTTCTCCTATAGCTTTTGTCTAAAAATGATATACTTGGTAAATATCAATACGAGCAACCATTTAGGAGATTTTAGATTAAACGTTTTATACCACCCAAAATTAATCCCTCACGCTTTATCTGGGCCACCCGGATTTTTGTTGAGAAAATTGCCTAACTAAAAACTCCTATTGACGTGTCTGAGCGTTTTTAATAAAATGTCCTCATTGATTTATTATGGAATTTATTGCATTTGACTTATACATACTGCATATCTATATTAACAAATATAAAACAAAAAAAACATAATATTTTGTTTTATTCAATTTGAATACTAAATACTTATTTCTTGTATTATTATTACACCAGGTAATCATTTATTTAAATATACTTATTAAATGTTAAAATATTAGTACAATTTAACATTTATAGAAAAATGCTAGAGGAAAAAATAAATATATAAAGAATAGCATTAAAAACTTTAAAATTAACAAGAAGAAAAATTTTAAGTTTTATGCTTCCTGGTAGTGGAACTTGGTAGGCGAATAATACAATGTTTACAGGGGTGTTAAAGTTGTTTAAAGTGGGGATGGTGAAGAAAAGAGGGTAAAACCCGCGCGCAAATTGAAACTTTCATTCAAGATTGTGTCGGCAAAAGTTCAGCTGCTCCGATAATTTCTACCAGCTAGGTAAGTACACAACCGCGTTTAAATTGTATTTACTTTTACTATGTTTGTTCAAAACTCGATTAATTTTATAAAAAAGAAACTTTATTTGCTAACTAAATTTTGTTAGTTTAAAGGTATATTTTCTCACGAACCACAGCACAAACATTTTTAATTTTTTAGATCCAGAATGGAGTTTTGGTTATATATTTTATGTATGTAGATATCGATCATTTTACCAGAACAATAAAAACGAATTAAAAAATGTAACTTTAAAGTTTAAAATTAAAACATAAAGATGGTTTACTTTCATTAATTATTTTCTTTTTAGTTTAAACCCTATATTAAATATACTTTATGTTTAAATTGTTTTTAAATTTTTAAAAAGAAAATAATAATAATACCTGTTAAATTTATTTGATATTTTCACTCAAAAAGAAATTATATTTTTTATTAATTATAGCTACCATATTTATTATATTTTTTAATATTTATAACAACCGAATGTATTTTTATTGAAAATTAAAAAATAATAAAAACCTTTATACAGTGTGTCCGCCCAAGTTCCTCCACATATGGGAAACATTTTTATTATTAATTTAACGAAAAAAAGGTATTCTTTATAAAAGTTCTGCATGGTCTAAAACCTAAAAAGCAATTATAAGATATATTATTTTTCAGTAGTATACGAAGTATTTAAAAAATGTGAATTGTGTTTAGAAGAAAAGTACCCTTATTTTTGGAAATATCAAAAATTATTATTAAGGAAAAATGTTTAGAAATAAAAATTACTTTAAAATATGCAAACTCATTTATTTGCAAAGAAAATTTTTTTTTAATATTTTTTATAATAAAACGATGACAATTTAAATTTGTACATTTGTAAATACTTATTTCAAAATGTAATATCTAAAGTTATCATAAGAACTGTACAAACAGCGAAGAGTCAGTCGTTTTCGCATAAAAAATTAAAGATTTTTTTCTCGTAAATGAACGAGTTTGCATATTTAGGAGTTATTTTTATTTCTAAAAATTTTCCTTATTAGTTTCCTTTTTAATAATATTTGATAATAAAGGTACTTTCCTCAACAAAATTTATATTTTTTAGATACCTCGTATACTACTATAAAGAATCTATTGATTGTATTTTAGGTTTAAGATCATGCAGGACTTTTTAAAAGGAATAACTTTTTTCGTAAAATAAATATTACAAAAGTATTCCATATGCAAAAACTTCGGCAAACACACTGTATATTAAAAGATTTTTTCGTGATTTTATTTTACTTTTATTATTTAGAATAATGTGGTTTATAAATTTATAATAAATAAAAAAGCAGTCAATATTTATTTATTTTTCTTCATGGTAAGAGCTAACAGCTAAATTATGGTTTATTTTATTTAAAGAGAAATTTGGATAAAATATTTTAACATAGAAATGCATAAAAAATCTATTAAAATAATGAGGGTAAAACCAAAAACCCAACAATGTAATCATAGCATTTTAATTTTATTTTAGATTTAAAGTAATTATTGTTTTTAACCGTGATTTAAATTTTTAAAAAGTAATAACTTTATTTGTACTAGCTAATGCACAATTAAAGTAAAAAAATACATTTTTTAAACAAATTGGTGCAAACACACACACACTATGAATACTAGGTATAAAAGTACTTAGTTTACCTTTTTAGTTATAACTGGTTTGCAGACTAAAAAATAAATCCAATTTTTCAGTATTTTTAAAATTATTAAAATAATTTTAGTAAATATGTTTTAAATTTAAAATAATTAATGACAATAAAAGTATAATAAAGCAATAGTTCTTTAATGTCCTAATTTATTTTTACATATTATTGGTATGATTATAATCTTTTTTAGCATAATTAATTACGAGAAACTAAAAGAACTTGTGGATATATAATTAAAGAATCTAGGGACTACATTTAATATATTAAAAACTTAGACATAGTATAGTTCGAATATAAGTGATTATTTATTCTTAATTATTTGATTTTACAGAATGCTGGCTTTCTATTTTTTGTTTGGAATAGTTTCATTTTCAAACGGAATTATTTTATCTTCTGAACATGCTGTTGATTGGAACAAACCTGGATGCTATAAAGTCGGTAAGTAGTAAAATAATTTTTAACCTTTATTTTAGATATACCTAGTAATCCAATTTGTGTTCAAAGTTAAAATAATATATTGACAACTTGGATTTAAAATTATTAATTAAACTATTTTAATTATGCTCTGTAATATATAACTTTAAAATTTAGTTTATGATCCTGGCATCGATGTGGAGAAATATGACGTACAAATTATAATTTGCTTACAGATAAGCAAAAAACAATGTTGTTGGGTTGTAACATAAATTCTATTTAAGTATTAAATTCTGCAGCACTACACTAAAAAAAATTTTGTAAATTTGCAACGTTGGTCGTAGACTGGATAAATACATTGTAAATTTACAACGTGGGACGTTGGTTATTTTTAACCACAGTCAAACGAGACAAAATAACAACTGACTTTTTAAAAAATTGTGTAAAAATATTTGTTATGTTACATTACTTATATTTGATATTATATTAAACATGTAATACTGTTAATAAATTGTTATTTAATTAGTCAGTTTTAATTTTTGACTGTGGCTAAAAATAACTAACGTCCAACGTTATAAATTTACAAAATATGTTTTTCAGTGTAAAAATGTCGTTGCTTTATTTAAAAGATTATTGAAGATATGCTCTATTTGCTTTATATTGGTTAGGCGAATTTATTTATATAATGGTCTTTTTGGTTGGGTACACGCCAAAGTGTCTCTAGAAAGAAAAACCCCTCAAAAACCCAAAAAATTCAAATTTAAATTCGACGTTTTAGTGACAAGTCTGCCACTGTTGTCAAGTTAAAATTAAGTTAAAAATTAAAATAAAAAATTAACTTATATTTAAATTACAAATTATTAAATTTTAAAGCCTTTGTGTTATGCAAAACCTGAAAATATTTTGACATTTGTGTAACAAGAAGGTCTTAAATTTTAATTTTTTTTTAAATATTAGTTAATTTTTAATCAACATTTTTAACATAATTTTAACTTGACAACGGTAGCAGACATGTCACCGAAACGTCGTTTTTTAATACAAATGTTTTGGGTTTTGAGGGTTTTATTTATTTTGTTTCAGGCGACCGGCCAGTTCATGGGGGTCAATAAGGCTGAACAGGGTCAGCTCGCTATACCCCGGGACCAGAACCAAAGCGGTCCCATTCTGGATAGACTTCTGGCGTGTACCCAAACAAAAAGACCATTAAATCAAAAGATTATACTGTATTATTTACAGTGCTTGTCTAAAATCAGGAGCCCCCTCCTAACTTTTGAATTGTTTGGTATTACTTATACTACAAGACATGACAGACATAAATGTCAACCTGACAGCTGCGCACACCATTTAAAAGAAAAATTAAATGAAAATGAAGGTCTTGTGGCACATTATTTTAAAGCTTCTAACAGATACTTTATAACCTCAGAAATACCTTTACCTCTTAAAAAATTGCGGTACTTTAAAAATTACCTGAATACCTGATTTGGATGGCCATAACGCCAAAACTAATAAATGGTAAGTATAGTAGTATCTTTTTAATGGTAATATAATATAGAGGCTGCGTCATTAAAAAAATATATACTATTTGTCCTACCCTGTATAGTATCACCAATATTACCATTAAATACATTTTTAAAAAAGCTCTAAAAAAATACCACATTAGGTGTATCTAACTATATTGGATTCGGAAATACGATCCTCTAAATGAGGTATTTAGGTAATTCTCAAAATTTTGTAGTAGGTAATGGTATTGACAGGAGGTTTATAATAATGTGCCACAAGACCCTCCTTTCCATTTAATTTTCTTTTTCAAAACAGCTCCAGCTGTCATTTTGATATTTATATCTGTCATTTCCTATCTAAAATTTGGTTTATGTTGTCTCACTAAATTTCTTAAATTTGTATGAAAAAATACCCAAAAATTCAAAAGTTAGGAGGGGTGATCCTGTATTTAAGCAAGCACTGTAGACTATAACCTTACTAATACCCTTCATGAAAACTTTTAGGTCATACTAGAAAGGTCAGCATAAGAGATTGCGTCTCTTTCGACATAACCACCAACGCTTGTCGAGGTTTCTGCGAAAGTTGGGCCGTTCCATCCGATCCACAAAATTCCCAGATAACCCAGCCAGTAACATCGATTGGAACATGCTGCAATATTATGGAAACCGAACCTATCGAAGTACGGGTTTTGTGTAAGGAAGGGATTCGTACATTTGTATTTAAAAGTGCTGTTACCTGTTCTTGCTATCATTGTAAAAAGATTAGTCTAAAATTGTAATGTTTTTTGTTATTTAAAAAATGTTTTTATTCAATTTTCATGGTTTTTGACCTACAGTATATTTTATGGTTTTGTAAAACATATAATTTAATGCCTAACTTTTCATAACACTGTAATACATTTTTTTATTTTAATTTTTTGTTTAATATTAAGTATATTAGGTTACTTTTTATTAAAATAGTATAGTAGTTTTTGATTTTTTTTATTTCATTTTACTACTAAAAATATTAAAAAAGTTATGGTAAGAAAATGCATTACTTACCGAAACCACTTTTTTTATTCTGGTAAAAATTGTTTAACTGAATTTAATAAGTATTACATATTAAAAAAGAAAAGATCCAATTGTTAAAACAAATGTTTCCGCAATGCTTCTTTTATGGTCTAAAAATATGCAATTAGGTTAATTTTATTTTCCCCCTAAACTAAAGAAAATACAAAAATAAAATAGAGGACAGATATTTTGTATTTTTCTTTTCTTAATCTAAAGTTTTAAAGAATGCACAAAAATTTAGCACACACTTACAGAATCAGTGGCGTTTTTTTGTTAGAAATATTTCTTCGGTTGCCGCTCGAGGGGCCACTAAACTAAAGATATATAATTAAGTTACTGATATATTACCCCGTTAATGCTATAAATTATATGGTTAAATTGGGTAGAAGATATTAAAATAAAACTTATTTTTACACGTTAACACGTGTTTTACACCCTGTATCTTGAGAAAGTGGACCCATGTTTAATGAACTTTTATATTTTTAATAGTAGAATTTGCACTTACATTTTTTAAGCATTTTCTTACACCCTTTATTTTATAATTCTGAAAAAATATAATTTAAGACTAAACATTCTAATTTAGTAATTTATTTTTTTTGGTTAAAGCTTAGGATTATTAACAAACTTTTAATTATAATACTCTTTATTTATTTTTATTTTTTACTTTAGTTAGTTTATATTTTAAAGTATTTGTATTTTTTTTTGGTTATTTAGTGCAAAACCTTTTAATTTATTTGCTATTAAAAATACGACTTTTTAATTTTTATATGTAACGTTTAAAAAATATGTAAAATTGCTGTTTGTGTCTGCAAAGATACTAATATTTAAGAACTAGACTTAATTTGTATATAGAGATATATTGACTGACTAACTTAATGTTGTTTCATCAATAAAGGCTACAGTTTATATTTTAAATGTTTTTATATTTTTTCCAAAAATTAAATAGTCTATAAAGAGAAAAAATCTTTGCATAAGAGTTCCTAGGGCAAAGTTCCTAATACATAGAACAAAAATATATGATTGTATAAATATAATCACACCAAATTGATGTTACTACTCTAGAAAACTTTTAAATACATTTAAAAGGAAAAATAATTGTCTAGATCTTACTAGAGTGTTTCATTATAAATTTTGTTTTGGGCACATTGAAAATTTTGTTTTTTGAGTCGAAAAAAATCCTGAAAATGTGAGCCTATAATTTAAATTTTAAGTTTTTCCTTTATTTAATAGTTGATTCCATTAAAGAAGTATGCAGCTTGGCTGGGGTTTAAGCTAAGGTGTTTTTCATTTTTTACAGAGTATTTTCCAAAGGCCTTACATATTTTTTTAAAATTAATTTGCATTGATTAAAAATATATAAAAAAGGTGAAAAGTGACTTTCGGGGCTACTACAATCAATGCAAGTAAACTTAAAGAAATAATAATGTAGAGCCTTTTAAAAACCGCAAGTACTCTGTAATAAATATGATGATGAACACTATAGCTCAAAACCGGGCAAAAATATAGAAATTAAAAAAATAATAATGCAAATACATGCTTTTTAAATGGGAAAACTTTAAAATTATAAAAAAGTAATTAACATAAAAGTGAAGGGCTTTATCTTTCAGTATTTTTTTTTTACTCAAAAAACAAAATCTTCATGTGTCCGCGAGGACAAAAAAGTTTCAAATTAAACACCCTAATATTTACTTTAAATATGGTTTGTTATTTTAGGACATAAGGTGTGGATTTAATTAGCACCAAAAACAAATAGACATATATAACCAAATAGCTGGGAAACTTATTTACGTTTTATGAATAAAGTCTACTAATAAACGAGGTATAAGAAGTTGGCTTTAATTTTTATATTAAATACATTATTAAGAACAAATACATACATGTTATAAAGTCTTTCTTAAAGAACACACCAAATTCTAAATAAGTTATTTAATACTTAAGGTTATACGAAACGCCTATTAATGTATTTACTATCACCATCATTGTTATAAATACAGTGTGGACGTAGTCACCTCCTTCCTGCAAACTTTTGTACTCTTAATTTTTCTTTATGAAATTTGGGCATGAATAATGGGAGGATATAAACTACTATTTGAAGTAAAAATATTAGTTGCAACAATCAAGATGCCGGATAGGCGCCATCTTGGGCAAAAAATTAAATAGAAAGGGGGGTCCTGCACATCATTTAAAAGCTCCTTACGAGTATTTTATAATCGATAATGATTATAAAGTCAGCACCTTTACCTACTATAAAATGGCGGTACTTTAAAAATCACATCAATACATGATTTGGATGACCATATTTCCAAAACAAAAAAGTTAAATGCACATAATGTGGTATTTTCTGAAAAATCTTTTCAATGGTGATACTGATAATACTATACAGGGTGGGACAAAAAGTACTTTTTTATGGAGCACCTTGTATATTTATTTACTATTAAAAATGTTTTTAAAAGTTCTTTTAGAAAATACCATATTAAGTACATCTAACTTTTTAGTTTTGGAAATATGGCTTGGATGAGGAGAAATTTGGGTAATTTTTAAAGGATCGCCATTTTGTTATACGTGAAGATATTGACTTTATATTCTAGGGTAATATAGTAGTCGTCAGGAGCTTTAATTTGAAAACGTCATCCATTATTTGTTACTTGTCATTGTCAACACCAGCAACAAAATTTTTGTATTTTTTTGAAAAGCAAGCTTGTTTGGTTGTAATGCATTTTGTTGGTAACTACAGGTTCTATAATTCACTAGTGAGCTAAAGGGTACTT
Source organism: Listronotus bonariensis (assembly GCA_014170235.1). Lineage (NCBI taxonomy): Eukaryota > Metazoa > Arthropoda > Insecta > Coleoptera > Curculionidae > Listronotus > Listronotus bonariensis. The sequence continues at coordinate 115,535 of JACEGR010001978.1, read as the reverse complement.
TAGCTCACTAGTGACTTACAATACACTTTATATCCTCAAAATCTGATCAATTATGTAGATATTATATGTAAGTGTTGGATAAAATTTTGTATTAGACACGTGAGTTATTACATATAAGTCACTTAAGAAAATTACTTAAATTAATTAAACTTTTCTTGCGTGACTTATATGTAATATAACTCACTTATCTAATAAATAACTATTATGACCAATTTTACAATGGCACCTTAGGTTATGGATTAGTTAAACCCTACTGGTACATGAACCTGTCCATTTTAAATGTATTGCTATCAATTTTGGCATTTACTTGACAGCAATATATTTTTAATGGGCAAGTTCAAGTACCGGTTGCGCTCAACTAAAATATAATTGAGGTGGTGTTATATACTTGATATTTGTATTGCGGTGGTGCTAATTTTGACAGTGACAACCCTACTCCTGTAAATAATAATATTTAAGCAAATTCCACTATGTATTTGCCTCTTGTTTGTTACTTCGATCCCTTTAAATAAAAGTAGTCTGTTAAAAGTTTATCCGGCTTTTTACTTTTTAGGAACATTTTTTTCAGTATAGCTAAAACGTATATGGTAAACTAGAGAAATGAATTATAAAAATTAGCTTTTGCACGCATCTTTGCACGCGTTAAATTCGGAGTAAAATAATGCCCTTTTCCCCATACAGGAAAGATTTTGGATTTTATTATACATATAAACCTTCCTCTTGAATCACTCTATACTATATAAGCAAAAGTTAAAAATATGTCGGCAGGTAAATAAATAACAAAACAAGCACTATAAGTCACCCATGTTTACATGTCGGTATTCACGTTAAGCCGCGTCCAGACCTGCAACAATTCGCCGCGCAGCTCCACGCCGCATATTCCGCCACATAACGCGGACGTGAACGTGGACGGAATTCAGGTCGTTTCAAGGGCTTGGCGAATGATTTGCCGGTGATTCAAAGCTTGTTGGTTTTTTGACGACAAAGGAGCGCGCAAACAGGTTGGTTAGTTTGGACTGATGTTTGGCTAATTGTTGCAAGTCTGGACGCGGCTTTAGACTATCTCTATTGCTTACATTGCCTATGTGTAAAATCATTTAGCTGATCCTTTATATTTAAAAACCGCATTAAAATTCGTTACGTAGTTTTAAAGATCCAAGCATACATAAAGACAGACATATCCTCATCGCTAGCTTTTTATTTTTAAAATATTTAATTTTAAAGAATATAATACAGAAAAGTAATAAACTATTTTAAAAAAGGTTTGAATAGCTAAAAATGGAAAATTCTGAATAAAAAATGTTAAATTAAATATAATAATAAATGGTAGGTTTAAGAGTTTAGAGAGATAGAGAGATATTAACAAATAAAGTGCTTATGCACAATGTACATACATTAAAAATTCGTATTTTGTAACAAAAACCTTGAAACATAAAGTAAAAAATCAATTATTGATTAGGCCGGCTCATTAAGCGGCAGGTTTACGTGTTAGTATACTTATTTTGGATCCGTGTAGTATCTCTAGAGTAATAGATCCATTACTTTGAACAGTTATTAGATTATTGTAATATTATGTATGAAGTACTAAAAGTAAAGAAGGCAGATCGCAGTGCTTTGTCCAAGTTTAAGAAGACATTTTAAAGTGTAATTTTACTGCTAGAAATTAATTTTTCCCTAATTTTTAAGTATTTAACCTTTTTTTATTAATGTAACAAAATTTAAATGTACTCATTACTTGCTTTAGAATGAGGACGCATTGGTTGCGACAAACCTATTATAAAGTAAGTTTTTATTTTTATAAAAAACGATCAAACTAGTTAATATTTATTTTTGGCTGTAATTTTTTCATGGTAAATTAGTCTATATAGGGTGGCCCAAAAATGACTGACACTTCACGTTTTTTACATTTTTTGACATTCTTAAACTCAGCATCTGCAAATGCTTACTAAGTTTCACGTTCCAAGTCCTATACCTAAGGTTAACAGCTATACGTAAATTGGTACAAATTCATTTAAAACTCAGTGGTTAACCTATTTTAACACTTAAATACGTCGATCTTTATTTTTAACAGCGTGTTTTTTTTCATGGCTGACTTATGTATACAGGCTGGCTCAGATTTAAGCCAGGACAACAAACTTTTTTTTTTAGAAAGCACCTATTTTTATAACGTTTTTGATTTCTGTATTTAATTACAACTATGTTTTATTTGCCATGTCCTATACCCAAAGTTAACAGTTTGAACCGTTTGGTATGTTGTAGTAAAATTTGGAACCATAGTATTTCATCAAGTCTTTATTTATTGATATATCAATGACAATATTATATGTCAAAGTTACAGCTGGGCACCATACTGGGAAGCATTGGCGACGCCAGGGTGGGAAGGGTTGGCCCGGCCCGCCCCTAAAAATGCCTGGCCACCCCTGTAAAGTGGAGGGTAATAAGAAATAAGAAGTGAAGTATCTAAGAGGAAGCAATGTGAAGAGGAGGTAGAGAACCATTTTTTTGCTCCTTAAAATAATTAGGGGGCAACAAACATAGAGTAAGGTTTATAAAAGACGAGGCCTTTCTTTGCTAAAACATTTTGGTCCCCTCTTGGCTACCCCTAAAACAAAAACCTGGGGTCGCTACTGCTGGGAAGACATTAAATAAAAAGGATGTTCTTGTAGCACAATATTTTAATGCTCCTGATATGTACTTTATAACTCTAGATATAATATCCGTACCTTTACCTACTACAAAATGGCGGTACTTTAATTAATAATGAAATACTATGGCTTTTTCTTAAAGCTCTTTTAATGATTATATAATATACAGTATGGTTACATTTTAAAAAATTCTTTTGTCCTACCCTGTATATAATTACCAATATAACAAATAAAAATCTTAAAAGAGCTTTAAAAAATAGCACACTAATCTTATGCCTTATCTTATTTTATTGGTAATAATTAAAGTACCGCCATTTTGTTGTAGGTTAAGGTATTGACTTATATTGTAGGATTCTAAAGTACTTGTCAGGGGCTATAATATGATGTGCCAAATATAATATTTTTAAAACAAATTTTGTTTAAATTTTATTTTTAAATTAAATTTTTATTTTTCATCTAGAGTGCCATGATCATTCTAAAATCACTCCTTATACTTTACTTTTTTAGAAAAATACGAAATCGATTTCATCCTTTAAAACTTTTTTACTGGAGGGCTCTTAACTTTATTTTTAAGTTTTTACCTTAGCTCAAAAACCAAGATAGGACCATATTACTTTTATAATATTTTTAAATGCAGTTATTTAAAGCGAATCCAATGATGTAAAACACTACGACACTTTACTTCATCTTCTTTTAAAAAACAACATTTATTATGTAGAAAAAAAGTCTTTTTGGTAGTTGACATTAAAACAGAAACTAATAGAATATGTTGTAAAAACTAATGATTTTATTTCTTAAACTGCGCTCCGGAACAGAAGCAATTGTTTTTACCAGATATTCTATTAGTTTCTGTTTTCATGGCAACTACGATAACTGCGACGTATGTACGCTATTCAGTATAAAGAAGATCATTTTTCTGCATAATAAATGTTTTTTTTAAGAATATGAAGTTAAGTGTTGCAGTGTTTTACATCGTTGGATTTGCATTGAAATACTGCATTTAAAAATATTATGAAAGTAATATGGTCTTATTTTGGTTTTGTTTAGAGCCCTCTAGTGAAAAAGTTTAAAAAGATAAAATTGATTTTGTATTTTTCCAAAAGTAAGTTAAAGTATGAGGAATGATTTTAGAATGACCATGGCACTCTGGATGAAAAAGAAAATTTAAGTTAGAAATAAAATTTGACCAAAATCTGTTCAAAAAATATTGTATTTCAACAAAAAATTTTCTGGACAATCCGAAAAACAGAAAATATACAGGGTGTCCCATTTAAAAATCAAAAGTTCCAGCCATTACTGCGTAAGTCGTAAAAACCTATTATATACACCTAAAAATTACTTTTTGTTAATCTAACAACCCCACAAAGTTTCATCCGTATCGATAAAGAAATAAAAAAATGGCAGCCGGAAAGTGATCTCGTGGGCACCCGGTATATAGTTTGTCCCGCTTTTCATGAATACATCCTGATTTTCTAAATATAGCAAAATTCTTTAAATTTTGGTTGTGATTGTGTGTTAGAGAAATGAAGTATTTGGCAAAGTGAAAAATTTTATTTACCATTGACGTGCAGTCTGGGGAGGGGGGTAAAAATACTAGATTTTTTGAAAACGATATTAGGACAATTTTTTTGTCATGTTTAGATTTAGCATCTCCAAAACCTCTTTAATTTGTATTTTCGAAATGTCAAGAACTATTTTTTTATATTATTTTTCCAAAAAGCCTTGTACTCCCCCAACACCACACGCCCCTGGTAAATAAAAATGTTTACTGTACCAAATACTTACTTTTTGACCTTACTATTGGCGTGTCGTGTTTAGGAATGTAGAAAAGGCTTTGTAGGGAAAATAATATAAACAAAATTGACTGGACATTTAAAAAATAATATTAAAGGTGTTTTTGGGGATGCTGATTCCAATTGGAATAAGCCCCAATATCATTTTCCTAAAAACCAAGCCTTTTTTACTTCTTAAGACCGCACGCCAATAGTAAATAAAAGTTGTTAATATGGCAAATATTTTATTTCTTTAACATACAATCTCCATCAAAATTATAGGAAAATCGCATTATTCATAACTAAAATATCAGGGTGTATTTATAAAAAGCGGGACACACTGTATATAAAAAATATTTTTAAAAATGCCCAGTTGTCAATTTGACGTTTAAATTTGTTTAAAAATGCAGACTTTGCTCGTATACTATGTTTATGTTTTTAACTTTATGTCCTCAATGTATAGTTATTTATTTTTGGGCCACCATGTACATATTACTTTATCATGAAACAAATCCGCAGCCATGTACAGACTCTCCACGGATAGGGTATTAGAAAAAGCAAATGAATCAAAAGTTTCATTAATCAAAAATAGTCATTCTTCATAAACATTTTTGTTTGTAATATAGCTATGATTTATAAAAAATAATTGGCTATTTCATATACAGGGTTCGCAAAAACTTCAATAACAATATTTTCCCCAAGAGTAAACTACCTTCATTTTTTATTTTTATGTAGGAATAAAGTTTTTATTTGATAAAAATATAATTTTTCGGATTTTCTATTATTAATTTTACGAAAAGGAGTGAGTTCGCATAATCTAAAACCCAAAATACAATCATCGGATATGATTTTTTTCAGTAATATACGAGTTATCTTCAAAAATATGAATTTTTACATATTTTCTAAAATATCGATAATTAAAAAAAAGTTTTTCTTTTATTTTTTTCTGCAATAAGAAACGTTTTTGTTACTTTTGCTGTTTTAAATGATTATGCAGTAATGTCCCATCCTTAGTATTTGCCGTTATCGAAAAAAGTTTTTTTTTGTAAACATACAAGTTTGCATATTTAAAAGTAATTTTACACTAAACATTTTTTTTATGTTTGATATTAGAGACATTTTGCACCTCTTAAAATAACAGACGTTTTTTGGCCTCTTTATGGTTATCGTTATTAAACATAACGATTACGGCAGCAGTTTTAGACAGAGATTTTGCAGCCTCTTTTAAGAAATATATCTTGCGTCTGCGCTTTCGACACATAACCCTATTTTTGCCTGTGGTTCACCCATTTTAAAGTTAACGAAAATCAGTATTTACTTTTATTCTTCATAAGATATAAATTCATATTTAAATATATGCAAACACTTCTGTTGATTTCGTTTTTTAAAGTAGATGCAAACAATACAGTATAAGCAAAACACAAAAAGTAAGGTTAGGTTTGGTAGTAGAATCAAAAGCAAGTGTGCCAGATTGTAACATCTAAATTAATTACTGATTTAGAATATCCGTAAAAGTGCAAGTCCGTTTTAATTTCTTAACACCATTTGATTTTTATTACTGCTATAGATTTTTCGCTAATTAGAGCCTAGGTATAAATGATATTTTAATTAATGCGGCATTAAAATTTTAACCTTTTAATTAATTGATATTAAAATTTCTACAATCCGGCAACCACGCAGTTTAACAATAACGATACCGATAACGATAAGCTCTTTGGTATTCATCCGTAATTAAAGGATTAATATGGTTAATAACGATAACGGATCATGTTTGCGTTACTGCGCAGTCTCAGAATAACGTTAGTCACAACGGAATTGCAAAATAAGGGGTGCAAAATTTCTCTGTTGTCAAAAATAACGGTTCTTTTCTCTTAAGCAAAATTTATATTTTTGGAATACCTCGGATACCATTAAAAAACACATATAATAGTTGAATTTTTGGTTTTTGACCATAAAGACGCACTCTACAACTCTTAACGTATGACATACAAAAGGTAAAGAATGCTGCCTTGAAAATCCCAAATAATTTAAATTCTACTCAAACTTCAAAATCCACAATGGAGAGGAAACAACAGGATATTACAAAATGTAAATTTAACTTACTTTTAAATAAAGTCAGCATAATGTTTTTAGAAATAATGGATTTTGATATCCTCAGGATATCTTAAAAAATTATTTTTAAATTTATTCATAACATATTGGTGAACAGTTTGCAAGTTTTCCATCATACTTATTTCTTAGATCCTGTAAGTATCTGTTATAATTTTTAAATTTTAAAATAAAAGGAAAAATAAAACACGACCTGGACTTTAAAATATGAATAAATAATTTGCGTATAAAGGTGAATAAATTTTATCGTAGGTGAATACAAGAAGACTTATTTTTGGTATCTTTCGTTTTTTGATTAAATTTAAAATTGATGTTATTGATGTACGCTTCTGTAATATTAAATGAGACAAAAGATCCGTCAGTAATATTTTTGAATGCAAATCGTTATTGTATGTAACGTGAATTGTAAGTATATATAAAAAGAATAAAATTGACCCTGTAATAAATTGAAAAGCTGAAAGAAGCATAGGATTATTTCTAAAGATGGTTAAAAGTTTTTATTAATTTATTGTATGTATGATAAATACTAAGCCCGTGAGGTTATTAAGAAATAAATATAACAAAAAGGTATGCGCACTTATGCGCATATGTCCCATTGAAAAAAATCGCATATGTGCTCCATTAAGCAGCGCTCATATGCGAATGGTAGGCACCAGATTTCAATTTAATTTCTATATTTTTGCAGTATTATTAAAATTCGGTGCTACCGTCCGCACATACCAGGTGACAATAAAATTATTATTCAGCAAAAGTATACTTTTTAAATTTAAGGATGTTAAATAGTATCATCAGATGAAATTTGAGAGCTAACGGCACCTGTGTATTACCTTAAGTTTAACTGGAAGAAATGTAAACTTTGATATGTTAAATGAAACACCCTGTATATTTTTAAAGATATAAATTCTACAAATCATTCCTCATATAAGGTCGCTTATATTCCCATAACCTATCTTTTTGGTTTTAGAGAAAATGGCGTTTAAAAATGTCCGAACGACTGCACAAAACACAATATCATAAATTTTGTGCTGTATGTCGTCTGGACATTTTCACACACCATTTTTCTAAAAATAAAAAGATGAGTTATGAATATACCAAAAGGTTCATATCAAAAATGACTTCTGGAATTTAAATCTTTAGGAATATACAGGGTTTTCCATTTAAAATATCAAAGTAATACGCTGATGCTATTATACAGGGAGTTTGGAAAATGCGTAAGGAATTTTAAGGGGACATTTTGCAATAAAAATATTGTTAGTAAGTCCTTTAACAAATTGTCGAAATTTCCTTGCTTACCAAGTTACAGGGGTTAAAAGTTTAATTTTTATTTCTGTTTTTTCGCCATATTGCATATTCTTTAACCAATCTAGTTGACATTTGGCACACAAATTAAGCTTTGCAGATTCTAAAATTTAAAGATAAAAGTACTTTTTTTAATGCCGCCAGAGGGTACTTTACCTAAAACTTAAAATTTATTTACACTATAACTTTTTATTTTGACAGATGTCGCAAATCTGGGGGCGCCATTTTATAGACAATCAAGAACTAAAAAATAAATTACTCTTTATGAAAATCGATAAACCCAACCGTTTAGGCACCAATCGACATTCATAAATTTCAATCAAATTACCTACATACATACAGGGTGTCCAGTAACTCAACCGACAAACTTTACGGGGCGATTCTACAACGCAAAATAAGAAAAAAACTTCATATGAACATATGTCCTAAACCTCTTAGTTTTTGAACTGCCGGGTGTTAAAAATTAAAAAAAAGTTTGTTTACTGCGCGAGGTCGTAAAAATCCGAAAAATGCTTCTTGCCACTGCGCATCTAAATGCAGGTTATCTATGCTTTTGACATAGTATAACATCCCTTAATTTAAAAAGTATACGACTTTACTAAAGAAAATAAAATACTGGGTTGTAATTTCGTTATCATCCGGTATATCCGCTACTCTATTTAATTTCATTGGGACTAACTTTTTCGTTGCGTACCTTTCCTCCAATTTCGTATATTGCACATTTTTGTTTTTGGATTTAAAATATATTTTCTTTCTGTAATTACTAAACCTGCAGTTACTAGAAATAAAACAATAAAATGTAAAGTGGAACTTATATTAAATATTATCGAATTTCGCCTAACTAATTATAATGAAAGGTGTTTTAAACAAGGTTAAAAAATTGATTTTGAACATTAATAAATATGGTTAAAAATTCATTTTTTATTTTGGTTTTTTTGCCATATTGCATTTATTTTTTAACCAATGACATTTGGCACACAGAAATAAAGGGCTACGTCAGATTAACATTTTCACCCGTGGTTTCTTTTTATTTTGAAGAAAACATTTCAGGGATTACAGAAAAATATACAACCCAAATGATTTCCACAAGCCGAAATAATAATAATATTTTTTGACATATTTAAAAGTCTATAGCCACCTTCCCCACCGATAAAAAGGTATACATTTTATAACATTTTTTTCTTCTTATCATTTAAGCTTTGCAACCCAATAGGTCTCTATGACGCTCGAGGTAAATCTTATTTAGCATCGTGGGCTCCCCTACTATAAAAAGTTAACGGTATTAAAAATAATAATTGATTTTTTTGCATTTTTACAACCCTAAAATCACTTTTACTTATTCTAAGTATTATCAATTCTCCTTTTTTAATTACATGTGCCGCTACAGGGTTATAAGTGTAGACACGTAAGTCACAGGTTTCGAGTTCAAATTCCGGTTACCTAACTAACTTTTTTCTTTATATATATATATATATATATATATATATATATATATATATATATATATATATATATATATATATATATATATATATATATATATTTTTTTTTAAGTAATTTTCTGTATTGTTTATTATTGGGTACCTGTGACAAAATAGTTTTGTAATGTCGTGTCTTTTTTAATTATAGGCTCTTAATAAAGTGAAAATCCACTCACAAAACGTTGAGATAAATACAATAGTGGTTTTTATTTGCCTGTCCCCGTCCGTATATGCTACAAGAATATGTTTTTTCAAAGGGTGCTATAAACTAAACTACAATATTAAACAATAAAAATTAGAATTAACCAAAAGAAAACTCGCTTACGGCACAGCAAAATAAATAAATATTAAATATAAACAAACTGGTTTTTAAACACCATGTATACAATATAGTATTTATCTTATAGATGCCAACTGGATATAACTTTTTAAGAGAAATTAAGTAAAACCATTGTTTTTGTTTTAAGGTAAGTACCATCTTAAAATTATAAAGTACATGTTATTAAAAGTGGGAACTTGTTTTTAAAAAGAAAAGTTATTAGTACTTCCAGTTTAACTGAAAGGGATTTTAAGATAGTGATAATGCAAAAAAGTTTTAATTTAGGCTTATGGTAGATATACTGTTAAATTTTAAATAGTTTCTCTTATAAACGAAAAAAAAAAATGGGTGGTAAAAATATTTTCTGTGGCCCTGTATGTTTTATTATTTATAGTCTACATGAAAAAATTCCAAATTTAGAAAAACACAAGTTTAATTTGATTTCTAACCGTCTACAATCAATTTGCGATGCCCACATTTCGGATAAAACAATAAAGGAAAATTTATCGCTATGTGTGCAAAACTATAAAAAGGCAGTTATAATACCTGGGCAATAAATCAGTACACCAAATCTTACTTAAATTAATGTGTCTTTATTTAATGATTTTATTAATTACATATGACTGGTACAAATGAATAATATTTTATTTTATTACAGTTTAATAATTCTAAGCCGGTACCTCAATAATAAAAACTAATAGAAAAAAGGAAAATACTTTTAGATTTACCAAAGCTACTTTTATATTATAGATAGATATAGCTCTAGGGTTGTTTTGCCAAACTCTAAATCAATAACATAACTGTCAGAATTACGATTCTCATTACATTGTGTAATTAGAATTATCGTTGAAAAAACTTACTTCGTGTTCTTTAATTTTGTTTTTAAAATTTAAAACACAGTTATTTTTATACACAAGAAGTCCACTAACAAATTTAAGAGGATGACTCTCTATTTTAAAATTTAGACGTCATTATTTTTAAACTACAGCGTGGCAAAATTTTCATAAAATATTTTTTAATAACACCTTTTTAGACCGTAAGCCAGATGCAAAATTTTGTTAAGTATATCGTCTCAGTCCATAACTCGTAAAATGTTTCAAGAGGGTTGTACATAAATTTTTGTGAGCGGCGGATGCGTCTCCGATGTTGGAATTGTACAGGGTGCTCTAGAAAAAAATCAATAATAAACTTGTATTTTTTTTAATGGAACATCCTGTATATAAGTAAATTTTTAAATTGTAGGAGTAAAAATATTGTAAGTGTTATTAGCGATCCCCATATCAAAACTGAATGGTTTTGAAAATATTTGGAATTAAAAAAAATCACCACAAAAACAACATTTTAATCCTACCTTTCTTAAGCTTGACTTTTACAATATGTTAGATTACTTGAAAATTGGGTGTACAATTACCTACATTTAAACTTTTTACTAGAAATGATACAGGGTGCCCAGTAACTAATATTTACGATTTTTTAAATTTCTGGACACCATGTATAATTTTTAGAAAAAATCTAAATGTAGGTGATGGTACCGTTAATATTCTAGCAATCTAACATAATATACTATATTAGCAAGCAGTTTTTGGTACATCGGCGAGTAATGTAATAAACAAACAAGCAGTATGTCAAGCATGTTTACATGTCGGTATTTAGTTAGATTGTTTTTTAGCTCAACCGGTATAAAGTAAACCGTAAGTAAAGTTAGATATATTAAAATTTTATTTTCGTCAAGAATTTTTCAAAATTTCCAAATATCTTAAAAACCTTACATATTTAAAAATAATAAAAAACTATAATTTATAAGTCCAATATTGCATACTAATAACTTTATAATTAGGTATAAGCGATATGACCATGCCGATATATGGTTAGTTCTGGTAGGTTACATTAAAAAAAAAATTAAATTTGCTTTAGTTTAATTAGGAAACTTGTAGATAATTATCTTCCTAATAAAAAGGTAAAATCCAATATTTAATATTTTAGTCCGTTTTTGAACTACGACATAAACTTGCATTTTTTTGAATGGAAACCATAGTTGGCTATGACACTTTTAAAAGGCCTTTTTATAAGCTCTTTAACGATGTATAACAAGATATACTTTAAATTAAAAATAACGTAGTTTTGGACATATTATTTTAAAATTAGTTTTTGATGTCATTTAGCCCCGAACAATTGAATTTGTTTAATTAAAAATGACTTTTTTTTCTTATCATTAATATAAATGTTTTAAATCTAATAATTAAAAAGGAACAATTTTATAACTTTTTAATAGATCACACAACCCTTAAAAAAATTTAAGTATTTATTTTTTAAGTATTCTAAAACGTTTAATGAGACATTGTTATTTTTTTTAAATGTGTTAAACCTTAAAAAAGAAACTAAATTGATTAAAATAAATAAAAAAAACTAACAATTAAATAGGAATTAATTCAACTACTAAATTTACTGCCATAATAATTAAAATAGTGCTTTAAGTTAAACTAAAATAAAAAACGGAAACATTACTATTCAAAAATTATCGAAAACTCCACTATCATTGCCTATACCCATGCTATATCTTTTAAAACCAAATTTGTTGCCAAACTTAACGTTTTTCTCGGCCAACTAGAAAAATACACATATTAAAAAATTAATATGTCCAAAACTATGTTATTTTTTAAATTTTAAGTGTATCTTGTTATACATCGGTAAAGAGCTTATAAAAAAAACATTTTAAAAATGTCATAGCCAACTATGGTTTCCATTTAAAAAAATGCAAGTTTATGTTGTAGCTCAAAAACGGACTACTATATTAATTATTAGGTTTAACCTTTTTATTAAAAATATAATTATCTACAATTTTTCTATTTAAACTTTTTTTCTATATTAAATATTAACTAAGCTATAGAAGAAACAAGATTTTTGAAAAAAACGTTTTTTTTTTTAAATATCTAGTAAGCCATAATTTTTTGGACAAAACGAAAAGTGATTTAAACTAAGCTCTAAAAACTGCAATTCTTTCCCCATTTAACCATGTCTGTAGCTGTAGCGGTTTCTAAGATCCCTTCACTAAACATCGAAAAAAACTCACCCTGTATTCAACTTTCAATCAGTATTTCTGTGTACAATATAAAATCCTTACTAACCTACACAATATTTAACGTTTTATTAATTTTGCAAAGATTTTTTAGTAAGCGACAACGTATTACAAAGTAAAATGAGATTTTTCAATTAACTATGCTATTAAAAACAGTTTATGAGGAAATTGTTTTTTAAGTGGCAAACAAGAATATTAGAAGAAACAAAAATGATAATATGAAGTAATTTTCATAAAGTTAACGGTAGTTTTTATTTGGTAAAAAGGTGTTTATTATCGTATACCTGTTTCTGCATATTTTATATTCGTAATTTTAATAATTATCGGTGCTTAGAACTGCATACAAATTTGGGCTAGATCTATTTTTGGTTCAATTATGGCATAATAATTATGTTGCCGTAAAAGGTTTTCTTAAAGAATATAAAAGTTTTATTTTAAAATATTATCTAAGAAATTAAATAATTAATTACTACTTTTTATGCTTGTAAACTAATATATTAACCTATTTTTTCAATTATAATTTCGGTATAAATAATTATCCATGTCTTAATTGTTTAAAATAGTTAAAAATATAGACTTTTAGTACATTAAATAATATAGCTGTAATACTTTTAATAATGCTTAGTTTTAAGAGAAGTATAACTTTAGCTTTAAATGCTAGATTATTTTAAACATTCTTTTTAATACTATTTAAAGAAAATCATCATTTAGAATAGTTAAAAGAGTATTGATTTTTTTTCAGTATTCAGTATTAGGATTTTTCTATATTTTCTTTAAAATAAAAGCAAAAACAACCTAATGAAAAAACAGTTCCCCATGGTAATTGCCCGCATGTCCTTAATAAATTATGTTTATGATCTATAAAACATAATGAAAACACTAGCGTATGGGGGTCGGTCAGCCCCGGGCCCCCAGTTGGTTGAGGCTTCCAAAGGGGGCATTTATAGAAAAAAAGGTATATTTTTGTTTGTGGGTATTTACTTAATATGTTTGTAGGAAAAAAGTAAAAAAGGTGGCCCCGCCCACAGAAAGAATAGCGAGGAGGGCGAGGACCTTTTTTTTGGCTGTCAAGTTATTCTTGAAATGGTATGGGCCCCGACTTTTCTTGCCGCCTTGGGCCCCAACACCTCTAGCTACACCACTGAATGAAAGTTCCCAAATAACACAGATAAGTTGCCAAAATATGTACTTTATTTTATTGTACTAACTGGGTAAATTTGGTTGTTGCAAACAGTCGATGCCGACGCGACGGCACAATATCCCTAAAACAGTTAAGTGTGCTGTCGTCGGACATTTTCAATCGCCATTTTCTCAACCTCTATAAACAATACGTCCTAGATGAACTTAACTACACTTGTAATTTTTTTATTTTTAATATTTCGAAATAAAGTTATTTCTAATAAAATTTTTTGTTTTGTCTAAAATGCTAAAAGCTTTACCAAAAATTGATTTATGATATAAGTGCTTAAAAATCACGAAAATAATTTAAAAAAAAATAAAAACATTTAAAAAATATATTTTTAAAAATGCCTTTTAAAAAGCATAACAAAGTAATTTAAAGAGCCTTTTACATTTTTTCCTATCACTTATTATAACTTGAAAAAATTAGGTGTAAACTAAAATTAATGCTTCTTTTTATTAAAAAATCGATTTTAATTCTCATACGTATACAATATTAAGTAAAGTTAAAGTATTTAAGTAGTAACACAAAAGTAATTATTTATTTAACTAAAAGTTAAAAAGTTTAATTACTTTTTTACGCTATTTAAACAGGTAATTAAAAAATATTCATAACCGATTCTTTTTATTTCCCAAAATACCATTTTGTAATTTTAATTCTTTCTGTAAATTATGGGGTGATTATTTTTACCGCTATTACAAGAAAGAAAATGCTTAATAGAATAACATTTTTTTCGTAACACTAACTTTAATTTTCTCAACAAACCATAACTAAGAGCAGAAAAATATATAATACATTTTTGAATACTTTTTACCCTTTTTAAGTAGGTAGTCTCATTATTATGTTTTTCCTTTTTTTTTAGTGATATTTTCGCGATTTTAAATCACCCTGTGTATTTTACGGTGAATTCTATTATAGCTTTTAGCATTTTAGACAAAGCGAAACTTTCTAAAAAGAATAACTTTTTTCAAAATATTAAAAATAATAAAAAATTACAGGTATAGACAAATCCATCCGTGGACACACTATATAATAGGTATAGTTTTCTATCGGAAAAAATAATTATATCAGGAATAGATTGTAAAATTTAAGTTCTAAAAATATACACGTTTTTCCATATAAAACAACACAGGTGCTAATACGTATATCTAAAATTTGCATCTGGCGATATACTAAATTAGGCATTCTTAAATTTGAAATGTATACCTTTTCAGTGAAGGAAATAAAATTCTGGACAGTAATAGTATTGTCGCTACGCATACTTAATAATTTGTTTGTATTATTTTATTCTTACTTACTAGAATTTTTTTTGGTTTATAAAATTAGTAATGTTTAACAAAGTTAGGGAAAATTAAAAAGTAAAATAAAACAATTAATATGAAAAAAAAACAGAGTATTTCAGGTTTTATTTAAACAAGTTATGCACTTTGCATCTTTTGTATTTCATGAACATCTCATTACAACATAACAATATTCTAATATAGATAGTCTTCTTTGCCTCTGAGTATTCTTTTAAATCCACCAGCATCAGGTTGAGATCGTTGAGACCTATATCTCAGTCCTTCACAACTGGTATCTAGTGAGGAGCATTGTTGACATTTGCAATCCGAAGCCTCGTAGTATTCATATCTTAAAAAAGCAATGTTTATGAAAATAATATTTAAAACTTTTATAATCAAATCAGACTGTAAACTGTGAAAGTTAACAAAAAAAAAAACAGTATTTACTTTATGTATGTTAATAAACTCGATTATTTTTTTGTTTCGATTATACAGGGTATTTCTAAAAGGTGCAGTCGAATTTATTCGAATTTAAAAATGTTTTTAAAGTTTACATATTAGAAGATTAGTATCTAATTCTAAAATACTATGTATAGCCTAAGCCTGGCCCTACAGCAAGTGACTTTTTTTATCTAGATATTTTAAAAATGCCTACTTAAATCAACCTTTACCAAGCATACCTTTTCTAAGTAAAAACATATATAGATATCTATCTAAATGTTATACAGTGTGTCTACGTAAGTTAGCGGCATATGGGAAACTTTTTATTATTAACTGAATAAAATTATTTTTTATGAAAAGTTCTGCATGGTCAAGAACCTAAACTGCAATCATCAGATATCAAATTGTGTCAGTCATGTAAGAGACTTGGCCAAAAATGTAATTTTTGCTCAAGAGTAAAGTACCTGTATTTTTGCTAATATTGCAAATTAATATATATATTTGAAAAGATGTTTAAAATTAAAAATTACTTTTAAATATCCAATTTTCTTCATTTCCAAAAAAAAATTTTTTGATTTTTTTCTTCTGCGATAATGGCAAAATTTAGGTTTGTACATTAGTGCACAATATTTCATGATTATAAATGTCATAGGACAGTTTTAAATAAACTTTTAAATTAATTTTTATCAAAACAAGAATAATGTACAATGCACTAATGTACAAACTTAAATTTTCTCGATTTTCGCAGAAAAAAAAAAAAGTTTTGTGGGAAATGAACAAAATTGCATATTTGGATGGAATTTTTAATTCTAAACATCTTTCTTTATAACAATTTGCGATATTAGCAAAAATACAGGTACTTTACTCTTGAGCAAAAATTACATTTTTGGCCAAACCTCGTACATGACTAACACAATTTGATATCTGATGATTGCATTTTAGGTTTTGGACCATGCAGAACGTTTTATAAAGAATAACTTTAAATAATAAAATTAATAATAAAAAGTTTTCCATTTGCTGCCAACTTACGTAGACACACTTTCTACAGGGTGGCTTAAAAAAGGTATTTTGTTATTAATTTGTTTAAGATACCGCAGAGTTTATAATTAAATTTATAGCAAATTCCTATTTCTTATCTCTTAAAACCTTTTCTAGAATAAATGTTTGACACCCTGTGTCTCCATAATTATCCATTTTTAAAATAGGGTAAGTTTGGTTAAGTCATAGGTATTTATCAATAGATGTGGCATCGTTCGGTCCATGATAACAAGCATCTCTAAATTTCCCACTTTGTTAAAAATATAATATTGTTTTTTCATTTAACATTTTGGCCTGGATTATACCTATCTTAACTAAAATAACTAAGCACGAGGAGAAAAGCATTATGGCTTTAAAGGTGCAAACAAAACCACAAGACCAAAATAAACTTAAACTTTCTAATATAAACAATAAACAACCCTATATCAATAGCTTGACTATAAACTATTATCGAAAAGTCTAACATAACACAGCCACACAATAAAAATTAGTTCTGACCTGGGGCTATTTTTACGGTTTCTGTATGTTTTGGGGGTCGCTAAACTAAATTTAATGTATATATGACCCGGTCACATTAGGATTAGGAAATTACTTATACAGTGTGGTCAATTAAGTGTACAGGGTGGGCCAAATTTGACGCTTTTAATGAAAAACTCATGTTTCTGTATTTTAAAAAATCTGACCTCCATTTGCGATCAAGGCTCAAATTTTAAGCCAAATTTACTAGTGAAGTGCATCGTTTACTCGCTACAGCGTGTTTCCTAATTTCTTGCGTTTTCTTTAATCATTTATAACTTGTTTATTTTTAAATATTTTTTAAATATGTAAAAACATTTCTACTGCAACTTTTATGCTGTTATCAGCATCTAACAGATATAATTTGAGTTTTTCTAGAAGGCACTTTAATTTTAATTTATTTTGGAACACCCTAATGGATATATTTTTTCACTATTAAAATGGTTAATAAAAGTACCTTTTCAAAAATGTGTCACACTTTATATTTCTTTTCAGCCGTTTCTGAGATATTGCATGTTGTCATATGTTGTCATTTATGACTGATATTGGTTAGATAGTAAGCCATAGAAATGTAATTAATGTTTTACTTTAAATAATCTTGTTATAACTTTTGTTTTTTATAGACTGCAATGACGGGAAACCATTTTTATTAATAGTTTAATAACGCAAATAAGGGTAAAAATAATCCTATCATATAAGTGTTCTAAATTATTTTGTATATTGCCCTAGAAACATTTTAATTAGGTTTTTTAAAACGTATTGTTTCATGTAGAAAACAACCATTACTTTTTTGTATAATAAGTAAAGGTGGCCATGGAAAACAAACACAAGCTAAATTAAACCCTTTTACGCTAAAAGCAGGCATTTGTTTTTATAGTTATCTTTAATCTACTAAAATATAAGAAATAAAGGTTGTTTGTTACATTAAATATTAACGTTTTAATAAAACCTGATGAAAAGTTCCTAGGGCCAAATATTAACAAAATAATACCAAATATAGGAATAAATTTTACTCCTATTTGCGTCAATGAATTATGAATAAAAATGGGTTCTCGTCATTGCAGTCAATATAAAACAAAAGTTATAACAAGATTGTTTAAAAGTAAAACATAATTACTTGTTCCATGGCCTACTATCTAACCAATATCGGTCATAAATGACAAAATATGCAATATCTTAGAAACGGCTAAGAAGAATTATAAAGTGTAACACATTTGAAACGGTAATTTTTACCCCATATTTAATAGTGAAAAAATATACAGGGTTTTTCATTTAAAACTTTCAAAAATAAATAAATAAGTCAAAAATGTGCCACCCTGCAAAAAAAAATTAAAATTATATCTGCATAGAAAGTTGATGTAAAAATGTTTTTACAAAATTAAAAAATATTTAAAAATAGAAAAGTTATAAAGGATAAAAGAAAACGCAAGACACGCCGTACCGAGTAAATCTGGCTTAAAATTTGAGCCTCGCAAATGGGGTCAATTTTTTTGTAAAACATACGGAAACATGAGCGTCAAATTTAGCCCATCCTGTATATTAAATGGAAAACTTTTTATTTGCAATTTGTCAAAAAATATAATTTTATACAAAAATGGATACATGGTTTTAAACTGTATTAGCAGTAGTAAGTTTTATTAAAAGTTAAAGGATATACAGACTTAATCAAAAAAAAATTGAATTGCTTCAAGGAAAGTACGCTAATTTTTAAAAATACGAAAAGAAAAAAAAATACAAAAGTTATGTAGTATTAAAAGTTTTGCCTAAATACCAAGTCATGGCCACCTATTTAGATTTAAAAAAATTTTGGAAAGTTTAAAATTAACCCTGTATAATACATTTTTTATTATTCTGAATTTAATTTTTTTAAAGCAGTTACAGTTTAATTACTTAAAAATATAATAAAACAAATCTAACTGAATGTTTTTTTGTTTATTTTTTAAAAAGATTATTTGTTTTCTGGGAATATAAATAAGTGGTCATTACTGGGTATTTAGACAAAGCTTAACAATCCTAAATAAATAAAAATAAATGCATATAAATTAAGTCAAAATATAACTTTAATTAATTTAAAAGTAAAATTTAAATTAGGATAATAGAAAAATTGTGTCAAACAAGATAATTTACTTTTAAAAAATTTAAAAATCTAAATAGGTTACCATGACTTGGTTTTTAAGCAAAAAATTTTATTTCTAAATCACTTATCCATTTATTTTCTTTTGGTATTTTCAAAAATAAGGGTACTTTACTTCTACGCAGTTTAGACCTACTCTGTATATCCTTTAACTTTTAATAAAACGAACTACTGCCAATACAGTTTGTTTTAAACCAGGCACCAACTTTTATGAACATTTTTTCCTCCTAAGCTGAATTAATATTTTTGACATAACTCGTATACCACTGCAAAAATTAACATCTAATAATTGCATTATGGGTTTTAGATCATGCAAACCTTAAAAAAACTCTTTTTGTAAAGGTAATATTAAAATGTTTTTCATATAGTTAAGCAGACACGCTGTATATTCTTAAATGTGTGTGGTTTTTAGACGTTCCTCCTTTTTTGTTTTTTGGCGATTGGCAAGTTTATTAGAGTCAATAAGGCCGCGTAATGGCGTATGTGTCCCCAAAAAGGACGGTCTGCTTAATTAAACGATAATATATTTTTTTAATTCCTAAATAAAAATATACACGGTGTTCGTTTAAAAGTTACCACTCAATTATCTGGGAAAAGAGACAAATTAAAAAAATCGCCAAAAAAATTTTACACATCTATTGAGGGGAAACGTTTTTTACAAAAAATTGACGGCGCTTCCTCAATCCCCTAGCCACAAGGGCCCCAACCCCAAAATTCTTAAATGGGTAGGAGATCGAGTGATATATTATTTTTAAGCTCCTGACGAGTAATTTATAACCCTAGAATACAAAGTCTTTACTAACTATCTTTACCTACTACAAAATGGCAGTACCTGCTTGGAATGGCCATATTTTCGAAACTAATAAATTAAGATGTACTTAATTGGGTATTTTTAAGCTCTTTTAAATATCTTTTTATTGGTAATATCATAAACGGGGTGCTTCATTAAAAAAATATACACTTTCTATCCTACCTTGTATATTATCACTAGAATCACCAATAAAAATAGTTTTAAAAGAGCTTTTGGAATATACTACAATTATTAAGTAAATCTAACTTAATTAGTTTCGAAATATGGCCAGCCCAAGTAGGTATTTGGGTAATATTAAAAGTACCGCCATTTTGTAGTAGGTGAAGATATTGACTTTATATTCTAGAGTTATAAGGTACACGACGGGAGCTTTAAAATGGTGTGATTCACTCCATTTACCAATTTAAGAGTTTTGGGGGTGGGGGCCCTGTTGGGTAGGAGGTTGAAGGACCGCCGTCCATTATTTTTCGTAAAGAAGGTTTTCTCTTAATAAATAACTTAACGTGTTTCGGAGATTTTCTCTAAACTGTCTCTTCTCGCAAATAACTGAGTGGTAACTTTTTAAATGAACACCCTGTATAGTATTTTCTGGTTAATCCATATATTGCAAATATTGTTTTTTTTTAATGTTAGCAACACTTTAATTACCTGGCTGCTGTCGGTAATGCCCCTTCCTCACAATTTCTTAAAATGACAAACGCCTTGTTTCTGCCATAATGAACGCATACTGGATGATTAGATTTTTGTATGGAAATCGAAAGTCCGATATCTAAAAGACATTGTACTTATTTTATTTACTTTAATTTTTCTTATAAATATTATACAAATTTAAATTAAACAATATTTACGTGCTATATAAAAATGTTTTACATCTTTTTTGTTCTTAATTTTTACAATACTTTAAAAAATATTTAAAAAATTATTAAACAGGGTGTTTTCTAATTGCGGTTAAATCAATTAATATTAAATTATTTATAAGATTACATTATAAAAAGTTTTTATAAATATAGGTAAGGAAGTGCGTTGTCTAAGGTATAGGAGTACAATTTTTTTCTTAAATCTCACTTTATGTTAATACTTTTAATATTTTAGAACCAATTTTAATAAAAATTTATTGCATTAAGGGACTTATTTAATCATACTTTGATTAAAATTTATTAAAACCAGTAGCGCTTTAAGCGGCACCTAAACGAAATATCCTAAAAAAATAAATGTACGCTACTGACCTACGTAAGTTTTTATTATTTTGTTTAAGCTGTACAAATAAAAATAAAGCTTTTTGAACTTTTGAGTTTTTTTTTGTTCTTGCTTAGTTTTCGAAAAAAAGATCTACTTATTTGCATATCTCTGGACCAGCCAAGAAACATGGGATAAATTTTAAAAATACCTAATTTTGTAAAATTTGTTGATGTAAATGTTTTTAATTTGCGTTTTTTTCTTAACTGTCAAAAATATTAGATTTTTAATTAAGTATTTGCTGGTTGTTGTTTCATAACTGGAAATAAATATTATAAATAATATTTAAAAAAATGTTCTTTTAAGTTTATTAATATGGTTTAGGTATATGCAGAATAGATACTTTTTTTGTTGAACACTAAGCAAGCTATAATAAAATATTAGAACCCAAAAAGCTGTTTTTTGCTTAATTTAAAGAAAGTGTAAAAAATCAGTAGGGTATTATTTTTTATAGAAAATAATTTTTCAGGTGCCACTCGGGCCATCCATTGGATTAAAAAAATTATAACTGGGTAAGAGCTTAATAAGCAAGGCTCTTACTGCTGTAAATGACACTGCCAAATTTTATTAAATTTTAGTAAGGGATTCTTAACATAACTTTAAACACCCTGTATCTTGGAAGTAAGGCATTTAAGGCATTTTTGAACCTCTGCTTATAAAAACTTATTTTCTTATAGAAAGATCAGGAACACGCCCTTTTTACCGCAATTAGGAAACACCCTGTATTTATTTAATATTAACTGCAATAAAAATTAAAAAGTTTTTAAGAAGCTCTTTAGGTATTTAGGTAAAAATGGAATTTTTTTCTTGTAAAATTTTAAAACTTCCGATATAATGTTTTTTTTTAAATATCTTTGGATAGCTTGAGTAAAACCTAAGCACCTTGGGGGCCGGTACTTGTATTTTTAGTTTTACTTACAGGTTTTTGTTTTAATTTTAATGAAGAAATTCCAAAATATTTAAAACAAATATTATTAAAAAACAATTTTCTTTTAACTTTTGAATACGCAAAATGTTTGGTATTTTAATTTAAATTTGCTTTTACGGTAATTTTATTTTCCAAAAACTTAGTTTCTAATGAATAATGTCGAATTTACAAAATATTTGTACTTTTTATTAATATACAGTGTGTCCCAGGATAGGTGTTACCAGAGGACAAATAGACCAAATATTTTTTAACTTTAAACCCAAATTTTCGGAAAACTGGTCGCATGATCCAAAACTTATAAATACAGAATTTTACTTTAGTTGGTATTGCACAAGGCGAGTTATAACTATAAAAATCAGACATTTCCAGGAGCTAACTACTTTTATTTTTAAAAATAGAACAAAATTGTATAAGTAAATATTCTAGAGAATTGAATTCTTTGTCAAAATTTAAAGTTAAAACATGAGAGTAAAAAAAATGCAATTTGAAATTTTTCACATTACGCATTACAACTTAAATAATGAGCAAGGGGAGCAAAATTTAAAGGAATATTTATTAATTTTAAATATTTTTATAAAATTCGCTGCCTTAAGCCAAATATTTTAAAAACCGTTAACGCATAATGCAAAAAATCGAAAAACATATTTTATTTGCGTTATTCCTTTAACTTTAAATTTTGATATAAAATTTAATTCTTTACAAAACTAATCTATATAATATAATTATAAAAAAATAATTATTAAATAATATGTATAATGTTCTACTATTTTTAAAAATAAAGGTACTTTACTCTTGGTCATTTTTATATTTTTAGCTATAACTTTATATTACCAATCGGAATAAAATTTGGTATTTATAAGTTTTGGACCATGCCACCAGTTTTCTTAAAAGGGCGTTTAAAAATATTTTTGGCTCACTTATCCTCTTGTAACACTTATCCTAGGACACACTGTATTAAAACATTGGTTTACCTCATTGGAATCACATCTTCCCCAACAGGCCTGTACACTTAAAATATCCCAACATTCTTTTCCATTTTGATCCACTTGAGATACCCTATAGTTGTAAAGCCTCTTATGGCATTGCAAAGTTAAGTTCTCGTCTACATCTGTCAGGGGTTCTGCTTCAATAATGCTTTGTAATTTGACTATCGAAGATGTAGTTAACAGGAAAAACAAAAGTTGGAAAAACATTCTAAAAAATAATTTTATATACAGGGTGACCCGTAATATGTTTTTAATCTATCGGACTCATATAAAACACATAAATATAATGTTGCAATTTCCTATTATTCCTTTCTAAAGCCATTTTTTACGAAGGTAGGTGCCTTTAAAGGACGCCGCTTAAAATCGGGTTTCCTAAAATAACCTAACTTTTATAGTATTAAGTATGATAAAATACCCATTTAATATGATAAATATTAGCTTTTACTTTTATTCTTAGTTCGCCAGGGGTGGGCCACTAATGCGCTAGATTTTAAGTCAGTGACCCTTGGGAGCGTACAGGGTTTTCATTTATATTTTGCTCCCCACTTGTATTTATAAACAAGAATTATCCCTCTAAAGAAGTCTTTTGTAAAAGTTTCATACCTTTTTATCTATTATCTATTGAGCAAAAAGAAAATTAAAAGAACCTCAAAATCAAAAACTTAAGAAAAATTAAATGATAAACTTTTTAAATTGAACATGCTGTATATTATATAACTGTTAAAGAGGTTTTTAAATAGGCTTTACAAAAATACCACATTTGTCTCCCCGTGGCCTAGTGGACAAAGCTTTGATCTTCGAAGCCAGAGGTCGACGGTTCGATTCCCAGCAGGGGAGACATATTTAGGTCAATAGTTATTTAAAAATAACGACCGTTGTGGTATTCTGTAAAGCTTTTTAAAATATCTTTAATTGGTGACATAATATACAGGGTGTTCTATTAAAAAGATTTACCCTTCATTTTTGGTGAGCTGTTGATGTTCATTTGTTTATTTTGTTATACTTAAAAGATAATAGATAAAAAGTAATGTAACTTTTGTACAAGATGTTTTTTTCTTTTTTTCTTCGTTACAGTTAAAAGTGGGTGGCAAAATATAAATGGAAAGCCTGTACCTCTGTAAAGGGGCTTTAAAGACAAAAAAACTTGTCATATTACTTTCATGTGTTTTATATACAGTGATGATATCAAAAGAATTCGTTCCCCCACTTTATCTTTTAAACGGGATAATATATTAAGATCAGGTAAAATTTGTGTAAAACGGTGTCACTTAAACTAATCTTTGACATAAAAATAATTTTGGTCGCGTGGCAAGCAACATTTTTTTCAAATAGAAATGGGAGTCATGGGCCCTTGGTTTCCCTACTTAACGCAACTTTATTTTTGAAAATCGGCCCAGCCGTTTTAGACTTCAAGCGAATTTCATTAAAAACGCCCTGTTTGTACGGTATTTATGCCAAATTTCAAACGGTTTTAAGTCTGGAACGGCTGGGCCGATTATTAAAAAAGTGGCTTTGAGTAGAGAATTAAAATGCCTTTAAAACGAGGTACCATATGACCTCCTTTTCACTTGAAAAAGAAGTTGCTAGTGCCCACTTAGCACTAGGCTACGTGACCTAAGATATTTTTATGCCAAACAGTAGTTGAAATGACACTTTTACCCAAATTTTACCCGATCATAATATTTTGTCCCATTCAAAAGATAAAGTCGGGAAAACTATTTTAATATCCTCACTGAACATCCAAGAAAGTGCCCAAATATATTTGGGCACCCTCTTTAAATAAACTTATCCTAAACACTGCATACCAAAAAATTATTTTAAGTAATTAATAGTTAGGGATCCCTTGATCAATTTTACAAGCCCTTACTAACAGGCTAATTTTTCGTGAGTAACTTGGTTTTGACGAGACGCCCAGTCTTTTACCTTTCAACAATTTTTGTTGGTGGTAGCTTACAGGGGTAGCAGGAATCAAGTGTGGTGATTTGACAAATATCAAAAATTTAGTACTGTTACAGACTTTCAAAAATGTGTTTAGGTAGAGAATTTTAGAGAGTTAGGATCATTTAATTTAGTTTGTTAATTTATTCAAATAATTTACCCTAATTCTTCCAAGTTCTTTCATTACTTTCGAAGGTTTTCGAAAACGCCCGAATTATCCATTAAGAACTTTTATGCCATCCTGTATTATGGAATTTTCGCGATATTTCTCGAAAATTATAGATCATTCTTTACTCTTCCACCATACTATAAAAGGGCGACGGGAAACCTCCGATCAGTTAGTATAGATTCGACTTTTGTACTGTAAACTTCGAGACATTGACAAGTGAAGATTTTGTCGTTGTTGTAACCATAGTTACGTTCCATTGTTAATAAAGGTATAAAAACGAAGACACTTGTTTTTATACGAGGTGTTTTGAAACAGTACTAACCGAGATTTGTTTTGTTTATTTTTAAGATAATTATCTAAATAAACCTAAAACATATTTGTCCTATAAAAAGTAAGGTTTCATTAAAGAGTCCCTTAGCACCAACATGTATGGTTATGTCGTGAAAAATAACTGCTAACCTATATTTTTTTCTGTTGATTTAATAATATTTATATAATTTAACACCCCACATTGTCCTACAAATTGCGAGGTACGTCATCCTGGCAAGCTACTCACGAAAAATTAGCTTGTAAGTAATAACTTGTAAAAACCCGTTAACTTATTTGTACCCCACATCTTTATCATTAATTGGTTTGAGGCTTTATTTTTCAAATATTTGATTTAAAACTTTAAAGAAATTACATTTTTCGAAAAAAGAGCAATCACTAGAAAATTAATTTTATTTTTAGAATTTTTCCATGAAAATGTAAAATTTAGAGAAACTATAATAAACTCTAGAAGAAACTTTGAAACGAAAATGCGGGTTAAATTAAGTTTTAAATTGAATAAACATGCTGAAAGATGTCCGCAAAGAACATAATTGAGCACAATTTACCAAATGTAAACTTAAGCCGTAGGTAGAAAGGATTTGTTTTATCTTCGGGCCAGAATATTGCAGAAATACATTTAAATATAGCTTTTTTCTAAGTACCATAGTAAACAGACCTTTTGGACATTAACAGCAATTAAATAACTAAATTGTCTCTGAACGCTGCAAAAATTAAAATTTAGTTGTATAATTTTCATATTTATATTATTTTAGTGCTGCTTATACATTATTTGTTTATACATATATACAGGATGTCTCTAAAAGGTGCAGCAAAAATGCTAAAAGAAATTCCTGAAGCTAAAAATATGACTATCCAACCCAACTTACTTTAGTTCAAAATGGATGATTTTGAAGATACAGGGTGTCAAAATGTATTCTGGTTTAAGCTTTTTTCTTAATTAATTTTTGTTATTATCACAATATTTGACCAGACAAGGTTTTTCCAGATGATCAAATTAGAATTTGTTATCAATTTCATTTTGAACTATAGAGGGCCCCACCTGCGTTATCTTGTACAACTTAAAAATGAAATACATTTTTGAGT
Source organism: Listronotus bonariensis (assembly GCA_014170235.1). Taxonomy (NCBI): domain Eukaryota; kingdom Metazoa; phylum Arthropoda; class Insecta; order Coleoptera; family Curculionidae; genus Listronotus; species Listronotus bonariensis. The sequence goes on along the minus strand of JACEGR010001978.1, from coordinate 88,764 downwards.
CACCCTCCATGAAACCTTAGTTCAAATTTTTTATTTTACAAGATATTTTACATAAAAAGTTATACCTGGTAAAGTTGATGTGAGCAGTCGTTTTTGAGATATCTGGAGATAAAGAATAATTTCCCCCAGAATAAGATGCTTATCTTTAAGTGTAAATCGTAAGGGTTATTTTAAGAAACAAAGGTTAAATAAACATATGTCTTCAATTGCTTGACTTTTGAGATATAGGGTGGTAATAAAGCTTTTTGAACTTTACCCACCCTGTATTTTCAAAGTTAAGCCATTAAGGACTTAGGTCTATTGGAACTTTTAATCTTAAAAATCACCTAAGGATTTTCCTACAAAAGGACTGAAACCAACAACAGAAAATAAGTATGTTAATAGACCGTCGCGTCGTCGGCACCGACACCGACATTGCCGTGAAGAGTGTAAAACGCCCATAGCATTTTTTTTGCACCTTTAAGAGACACCCTGCATATAAAATTAATATATATATATATATATATATATATATATATATATATATATATATATATATATACTATATATATATATATATATATATATATATATATTGCTTTACTCTTTATTTAGTAGAGAGAAACACATATTTAAATACATTTTTAAAGTAGCAGCATGATTTATATGCCTACACCTAATGTTGTTATACAAGGTGTCCACTAATGTATGGTACACAGAGAAATCACAGATTTCTTAAGCCAAAGCTAAATACCGGTTAAGCTAAATAACATAACACATAGGCAATGTAAGGAAAAGAGATATAATCCAACCAAATACCGGCATTTAAACATGCGTGACTAGTAGTGCTTGTTTTGTTATTCTATTACTGGCCGATATGCCAAAACCTTTTGCTCATGCAATATATCTATATTCAAAAGGTGATAATAAGGAGGAGAAAGTGTTCCAATGAAAAAAATGTTTTTTATTCATTACAATAGATTTTACTACTTAATACATTGTAATAACACTGAAATCTTTAATTATACAAAACTATTTAAGATATGCTTTTTGAAATAATAGTTTTTAGTGCAATCAAAACTACCCTGAATAACATTGAATTAGCTATAACTAAAACTGCGATATCTTATAGTAACGTATTCTGCATGAATATTTTCCTTATTGCATTAACTTTTTTATAAAAATCCTATAGTCCAAAATCCGAATACGAAGTGACCTGCTCCTATCCTGTTCACCGAAAAAAAAAAACTATTTTTATGTCAAATATAGTATTTAAAACAAAGGTATTGCATTTTTGGGAAATTTAAATTTTAATTGGGGTACTTAACATTGGGAAATTTGCTACATAAAAATATACGTGAGGTGTCAAGGTTTAAAAAGTATAAATCAAACAATTTTCTAGGTTACTCTTATAATAATAAAATAAAAACATTAAACAAGCTGGGTAGCCTAGAAATGCAAAACAAACACGGGAAAATTTGATATTTAAAGAAGAGAGAAAGAAATTAAAAGGGGATTATTTATCAGATAAAAAGTAGTGAGTGAAGTCAAGCATAAATGTTAAAGTTCAGTTAAGCCCGTACGGGCTACTCCGAGTGGGGAGTATGCCCGTACTAAATTTAGTTAGTCAAATAAGTTAAGTTGGTTTTTTAAATAAATGCAAAGTTAGTTTTGATGGTCCACCGGTCTCATGGTCCCAAGAAGATAGTTCCATATGGTACATTTGCCCCAGTGACGTAAAGTGGCCCCGTATGTATGTATTCAAAAATATATACGTCTACAGAGTTGCCTAAAAATATATGGCCAAGGCTAAATTTAAAATTAAAAGTAACCAGAAACATTTTTGACACACCCTGTACGATCCCCAATTTTTGAGTAGATTCTTATTTTATTATTTATTTTAATAAATATGTCTGTGTTCATATTTTTCAAAGCAGTCTGTGTTTAAATGCTATATTTAATATGAAATAGTTTTTATCCGGTAAATAGATCAGTGCAGATCACTTCCTATTCGGATCGTAAACTTATGGAAAAGTTCATGTTTTACTTAAAAATTAACATAAAGTCTAATGTTAAAAAACCTCTTAGATACCAAATAATTAAAATCTATTTAAAATTATTAAAGTAAATTTAAAAAAATATATATTTTTTTATTTCCCTTTATTTTATTTTTTTTTAGATTAAGTTTTGAATATGTATGTTTAAATAAGCCCAATTTTTTTGGCATAAGAAAATTGTAGTTTTTGCGTATCAACTTTAATAAGCAAGTAAAATGCTGGACATTCAAACGGAATAATTTAAATATTAGGTAAGATTTTTTAACCTAATTTTCTCAAAGACTACAAAAAATATTTTAGTGCGGTTTTCGGAAAATTTGGACGCAATTATTAGTTCATGCTTACCAGTCTTGGTATTAAATTTATCTCTTATATACATATTTTAAAATTTTAATACTTAGATAATCATTTGTGACAAACGATTTTGGCAGATTTTTGATATTCCTCGTAAATCAGAAAATATGATGTTTTTACTAAAAAAGTGATATTTTCGCGTTATCACCTATATAAGGCCGACTTTAATTCCTATAAACTCCTACTGTTTGACGTTTTAAGCTAAGAGCAATACCATTTTATTGTTTTGATAAATATTTTTACAGGGTGGTCAAAAAAGTAGATTTATGTATGTGTAAAAGTAAATTTTTCAAAATTTTCTAATTTTTTACATAATTCTTGTTTTCTCTTATATCATAAACTAAGGATTTGACTTTTATAAATTCTAAAAGCATTTTTGGCATTTAGGGATCTAAATACCGAAACGGTTTTAATTTTTTTATTTACGTTGCTTAGTTTGCTTAATAATGCTCTTTGAATTGTATCGTTGTTCAATGCTTATACATTTCTTTAATGTCCCCCTTCTTTTGTTTTTTAAACGGAACCATTTAACAAATTAAAACTTTAAGATATAAAACAAATGCAAAAATACTATATTTTAGAGTGACATTGACAGATAAAAATTTCAAAATGGCGGCTGGAGGCCATCTTGGAAAAAAACTAAATGAAAGTAGGTGAGTTTTGTGACACATTATTTTAAAGCTCCTGACGAGTACTTTATAACCCTAGAATATAAAGTCATTAGCTTTACCTAATACAAAATGGCGGCAGTTTAAAAATTACCTCAAATATCTGATTTGGATGGCAATATCTTCAAAACTAGTAAAGTTAGAAGTATCTAATGTGATATTTTCTTAAAGGTATTTTAAAGATCTTTTTAATGGTGATACTGGTAATCATTTACAGGGTGGGAAAAAAAGAATATATTTTTTAATACCCCACCCTGTATATTATGTCACCAATAAAAGATCTTTAAAAGAGCTTTAAGAAAATACCACATTTAGTACATCTAACTTTATTAGTTTTGGAAATATGGATATCCAAATCGGGTATTTGGGTATTTTTAGAGTGTCGACATTTTTTTTAAGTAAAGCTATTAATTATATTCTAGGGTTATGAAGTACTCGTCAGGAGCTTTAAAATAATGTGTCATAAGACCCACCCTTTTATTTGGTTTTTTCCCAAATGGCCTCCAGCCGCTATCTTGAAATTTTTATTTGTCAAATCTCACTTTAAAATATAGTATTTATGCATTTATTTCATATCCCAAAGTATAAAGTTTTTAAATTGTTTGGTTCAAAAAGAGAAGGAAGGGGACAATAAAGAAATGCACTGTAAAGGCATTGAATAACCAAACAATTCAAATAGCATTATTACGCAAACTAAGCAACGTAAATAAAAAAATTAAAAACCGTTTTAGTATTTTGATCTCTAGAATTCCAAAAATACTTTTAGAATTTATAAAAGGTAATTTCTTAGTGTATGGCATAAGAGAAAACAATAATTATGGAAAATAATAGAAAAATTTGAAAAATTTACTTTACCCTATCTACTTTGTCCACCCTGTATAAAAGTTCTTTAATACAATTTAAAAGATTCTCTTAGCTTTAAACGTCAAACAGTAAAAGTTTATAGGACGAAAACTAAACCTTATACAGGGTGATAACGCTAGATATTAGTTTTTAGTAAAAATATCATATTTTCAGATTTACGAGGAACATCAAAAATCTGTCAAATTAGTTTGTCACAAATGTTTATCTGAATATTATAAAATTTTAAAGATTCAAATATCATTTCTATTTAGTTAGTTGCAGAACAAAATTTCCTAAAAAAGCAACGTCATATTTACCACTCTGTATATAGGAGGTAAGTTTTTTTATCAAGGCCATAATGTCGGTAATCATAAAGACTAATAATTGCGTCTAAATTTGCCGAAAACCGTACTAAAATATATTTTTTATTCTTTGAGGAAATTGAGTTTACAATTTTACCTAAAATTTAAATTATTCCGTTCGAATATCCAGCAGTTTATAATTTCATAATATACATCACGTTAAAAATTACTTTATTAAAATAGGTCTATTTAGGAAAAGCTTTTCTTTATAAATTTTTGCAAACACATAATATGAATCTTAAAGTTTCGTCTAATTGCATATAAAAACTTAACGACATATATTGATTTTATAAATAAAAATTTACTATTTAAAATTTATTTACTTCGCATATTACATGCACGTTTCTTAACTTTAATACATTTAACTAATTTTTATTTTAAATACATTCCATAAAAACAAACATACAAAAGTTTTTTAAAAGAAACTCAATCAAAAAATTAAATTAAAATTGTAATCCAAAAATTAACTTACCTTTTTTATAAAGAAAACACACTATTAATAAAGACAACTAATGTTTACTGGATGACGTTTTATAGAAAGTGAGTGAATGGACGATTAGAAAAAGTTATTATTCAGTTTTGCACGCCATCAAGGGATGCGTGACAAACTTTAAAAGATGCGCCGAAAGCGAGAGCGGCTGTCGTGAAATAAACATTAAAGAGCTAAGAAGTAACATTTTTACAATTTATATATTTTTTTCCACAACCGTTAAAAAATGCTGTTCTTTTATCGTTAACATAAAGTTAAAGTACTCCATTCTAGTACACTACATAAAGTGTTAAAAAAAGTAATTTTTTAACACTTAAAGCTTTTACTACACTTTGTATTAGTGTTTTGTTTCAATGCCTACAATAAACTTAAATATCAATTTATGCAATGTAACAGTAAACGCAACATCATCTGAACCAAACGGTCAAGTTACCTTTGATTTCGTCATTATTTCTTTTAGTTCATGTGTCACTAGGTTTAAAATTTGACAGTTTGCAAATAGATTTAATATAAATTATTTAAAATTAATAGTAATAATGAATTTGGATGATTAAGAAATTAAAGAGAATTTATACTGTTTTATTATTATTTCTACAAAAAGTAAGTACATACAATTTTCTTAAATTAAATAATAAATGCATAGTTATGAAGAGGATAATTGTCTCCATGAAAATAGAGAGGCTATTATTTTTTGATGCAATATAATAGCTGTGCTGCAAAAATTAAAATTAATAAGTTTAGATTAAGTAAAACATGTATAAAATGGTATTTTGAGAAATTTTTATACGGTCGTGAAAAAATATAGTATGTAACATATGTATAAAGTGATTTTTTTTACTAATGGGATTACCGCATTCGTCTAACGGCTCGTGCTGTCAAACTTCCGATTCGTAAGAAAAGTATTACTTTATGCACTTGTTACATAAATGACTATTATACTTCTGTATTTAAATTCAAACGGTGCACAAAATACTTTTTATTGTATGTGTCATTATTTGGTATTTGCAAATTGGTTTAACTTAAGAGTTTTGCCAATTTTGTATGTTTTATAAAGTAACAAATTAATTTTAAGTTTATTATTATTAGTTAATTTCTTATTAAATAATTTATTTTTGCAGATTTTTTTAATAATTGTGCCTTAGAGCTATTAAAACACTCGAAGATTTTGACTAAAATTGTAGCTATAGACAATGCTATGTAAAATTAGTTTTATTTTTTTCCTTTAAATATAATTCTTTAAATTTTAAAAATCAACTTTGTAGTTATCTTATCTTACTGCAGTTATTTATTGCTAATGTTATATTAGGGTAATTAACTAAAATAATAAAACAACAGATATTAAAATGTATAAAATGAATATAATAGGCAAAATGTAAAAAGTTCATTAATATAAAGAAATATACAAGAGTATCACAGACTACTTATCTACCTCTTCAAATCACTGACACTTAAAATTTTTTAATTAATCCCGGGTAACCTAATTTACAAAAAAACTAGTTCTTAACCCTAACATTTATTCTCCAAATTAAACTTTTAAATACGCATATTAGTTTTTAATATTGTGTGTTTTCCTTACATAAAATTTATGAATGTGTATAGTATTTGGAGTAAAAAGCCTAATATTTTCTAAATTACTATTTACTGATTTTAAAGTATTTTCCAATTTCTTAAAGAAAAATTTAAAACCATAAAATTTAAAGAAGATATTCTGTTTCGTTAGTAGTTTTTCATAACATACAATTATATGGTATACCATGTATTTACTAAAGATATTTAAATAAGTAAATATTGCTTTTAAAGATAGATGTTCATATAAAATATTGTTTTTTTTACGAAGAAATATTTCTTAAATAGTACTGAAATATTTGTGTTTTAAAGTACGGGTTTTTATTTGGTTAATAAATGCTAGGTTTTATTAATAAATACTGATCTTAAGTACTTCTGGTTAAAATTAGATTGTGCCTAATTTTATAACTATTGTAAGATATAAAGAAATCAGTTTTTTAATTAAAAAATAAAAAATTTGGAAAGAGCAAAAATTTTCCAACATAAATAATTTAGGTTTCTCTTATTAGTGTTGTTAGTTTTGTTAGTTTAAACGTGGCACCTTCCAAGGATTTATAACTATTTAAAAAATTGGTATATTTCTTCTAAACTGCATGCCCCTTATTAAAATGGTGATGTTATTCTTCAGATTTGATAATTGATCTTTTAATTTTAGTTATAATAATAGACTGCCCTTGCAATGATACAGATGATTTAAAGTAGCTAGCTCATATGTTTAAGGTTTTTTTAAAAAGCATCTAGTATACAGGATTCTTGAAGCAAAAAGATTATTTTACAATAAAATAAGAAGATATAGAAGATATCCCTACTAACACTTCAACTCCAAATACGCATAATAAGTTTTGTTGGTATCATAAAATCGTTACTAGAAAAACTTGCAAGTTTTTAAGATGGTTTATTTTTAAAAAGATATATTTGTCGATTTTCAAACAGTAGTTTTAAAATTTTAAAATAAAGCGATTTACGATAAAAATAAAAACCGCCCAAAATTACCTGTACGTTTAATTGGCAGGATATTTTAATGGATCATGCTTAAATAACAAACATACTAATCAATAAACTCGTGTCAGGTTTATTTTGGTTTATGCATCATTTTCAGAGTTTTTTCTAAACAATTTTTAATGTCTTGATTTTGCGACAACGAAAGTACTGGGTGTTAAGTTATAATTTACACCCCCTTAACTTTCTTATTTTTTATTGTACAAAATAAATAAAAATATTAGGTAATTAGGTTATTGCTGTAGTTTCCGAATTAGTTATTAAATTTTTATCATCTCTTAAGATATACAGGGTACGGCAATAAGTATGCTTTTTTAATGAAACACCCTATATATTATTTTACCATTAAGAATATCTTGCCAAAACCTTTTAAAAATACGACATATATATTTCAAGTAGTTTCTGAAATATGGCCATCCAAATCTGAGGAATAATTTTTAATTTCCATTAAAAACGTAATATACTTACGACCCCTAACTTTTTATGTTTTAACGTATAAAATAAATAAAAACACAATTTTCTTAGGATGATTGTCTTGTACTATATTTACTAATTTTTTATTAGAATTCTTTTTCTCTTAGTGTATACAGGGTACAAAAAATATGTTTTTTTTTAAATAAAACAGTCTTACATTAAAACACCATTTAAAAGCGTTACAAAAATACCATATTTAATGGGTCCATCTTTATTGGTCTTGGAAATATAAACATTTTTGGGCAGTTATTGCCATAATGAAACCTACCTATATTATTAAAATTTACACTTATTTTTTAGATTTTAATTACCATTTTTCCGAAACTAATGAAGATAAATATATTAAATGTGGATTTTTTAAACTCAATAAAAGATTTTTTTATTGGTGATATAATATACAGTGTGCTCCATTTAAAATAGTCATACTTTTTGTCCTATTCTGTATATTTTAGGAGATATTAGAAATCTAATTATTTATTCAGAAACTACAGAATTAACTCAACAAACTGTTATTTCTATATTTTTTTGTACGATCAGAAATTTAAAAAAAATAAGAGGGTGTAAATTTAAAACTTGACATCCGGTACAGTATATAAAAAGTTTAAATTTAAAACAGTTACGTTCGTGATACTAAATTTAAACGAAACCTATTAGATAACTAATTGAAATGTAATTTCTGTTAGAGTAAATTTCTACTAGGGCTTTAGGTATGGTGATACATATTAAAGATCGTTTGACATATTTTAATAATCTTATAAAATTAGATATTTATTACTTTTAGTCACGCAAATATTACATATTTAATATTTTAACGAAGCATATAGTATTGACGGTTATATTAAAGATTTAATTAAAAAGAATTTAACATTATTACCGTAAAAACATATTTTTATAACAAAAATATCCCAAGGTAACCTCTATACCCTGTGTGCTAAGTTTTAGGTCCAGTTGTAAAATAGCAGCCAAAGCAGTGGTTTAGCTAAGTCTATTTCGTATTTAAATCTGCCCATTAAAAATAATGTTGTCCAGTAAATGCCAAAATAACAGGAAATGGACAGGTTTATGTACCAGTAGGGTTCAAATAAGCCGTATCTTAAATTGGAATTGAAAATACTGGGCCTTAATATACACTTAAGAGTTGGCACAAAACAATTAGTTATAGCATAGCTTTTTTGTCTATTTCTTAATTTATTTATTTTCTTGTATTGAACAAAAGCATAAATAAAAGCTGATTGTTTGCGATTTAATAACTGCACTTACGCTTAAACTATTTATTTATTTTTTATTTTTGATAAAAGTATAAATTTATTGACTAAAGAGGTTGCTAAATAATATTATTTAACAATTATACAGGTTGCTTTAGAAAGTTACCACTATGTTTCTGCGAAATGGGACAGATTCGAGAAAATCGTCGAAACACGTCAAGATATTTATTGAGGGGGAACTTTTTCATCTATAAAATGGACGGCGCTCCTTCAACCTCCAAGCACCAGGGCCCCCACCACAAAATTCTTAAAGAAGATGGGGGTCGTGTGATACATCATTTTAAAGCGCCTGATGAGTACTTTATAAGTCTACAATATTAAGTCAATATCATACCCTACTTTAAAATGACGGTACTTTAAATATCACCCAAATACCTGTTTGGGATAGCCGTATCGCCGAAACTAAGTTGGAAATATTTAATGTGGTTAGTCCTTTTAATAATTTTTTTAATGGTGATACTAGTAATAAAATACAGAGTAGGATAAAAAGTGTATATTTTGTTAAAGAAGCACCCTGTATATTGTAGTACCAATAAAAAATCTTTAAAAAAGCTTTAAGAAAATAGCCTATTAAGTATATTTTACTTTATTAGTTTGGGAGATATGGCCATCCCATCCCAATCAGGTATTTAGGTAATTTTTAAAGTATCGCCATTTTGTAGTGGGTTAAGATATTGACTTTATATTCTAGGGTTATAAAGTACTTTCTCCAGAAGCTTTAAAATAATATATCTCCATACTTAACCCATCTTCCCATTTAAGAATTTTGGGGTGGCGGCCCTGGGGCTAGGGTGTTAAAGAGGCGCCGTCAATTTTTTTGTAACAACGCTCCCCTAATAAATATCTTGACGTGTTTCGGCAATTTTCTTAAATCTGCCTCTTTCGCAGAAACTGAATGGTAACCTTTAAATGACACCCTGTATAATTTATTGTAAACACCAACACTACGACACACAATATGTGTGTATTTTACAAAATTATTTTCAAACACATGAAAACAAAGTGTTTTTTATATTTAATGGTATTTTCAAAAGCTAAAGTCTTAACGCTCGGACACGATAACCAGCGTCAGCGTTGAGCGGCTGATTTAAAAACAAGTTATTTTATTCTCGCATAAAGATCATCGACAGCGCTCTCACATTTCCTCACGCTGCTGACGCTGACGCTTAGTATCGTGTCAGAGGCCTGAGTATTATTTATTTTGCTGTTATTTTAAAAGATTGTACTAAAATGTTTTTGGAAGATAGCTATCATAATAATAATAAGTATAAAAATAATTAACAAATATTGCCATTTGGAAGTATCGTCAAAATTTGTAAAACTCTTTTGTTATAGTCAATTAGCTTTAGATTTCTCGATAATCATTTTTACTAAAACGCATCATTCTTAATATAATTTAAATTTATGTGGAAAATTTTTGCTCTTTAATAAAATTAGTGCCCTACTGGCTGTTACAATGGCAGATCGTATTCCTATCATCTTGTCTATGCTTGTTTCGGGAATTAAGCTCTTTGCCCCATACCCTATTGGATTCCATCTTCCTCGTTGTCATCAACGTCCATCGGCTGAGGATTTGGAACAGGAGCAGGTGGAACCTGGGCTGGTTGTGCAGCAGGTGGTAGTGCGGGGTTTAGATTTGCGTTTAATTGCTGTAGTATATTAAGCTGCTGCATATTAGCATTAACAGCGGCAGCAATGTTCTCCTAAAAATGATAAATATGTCAAATAAAGGTAATTATGTACCTTCAATACAAGCTTAATAAAATAACACTTGGATATGTTTTCTTAGTAGTAAAGTTTAGGAAAAATTAAAATTAAGTAACACACCACCCTTCTTAAATAAATATACAGTGTATCCACGTATGAATTTAACTAGACCTGTAACAGGGTGTCTACGTAAGTTGGCGTCATATGGGGAACTTTTTTATTATAAATTTTACGAAAACAAGTTATTCTTTATAAGAGTTCTGCTTGATCCAAAACTTAAATACAATCATCAGATATCAAATTGTGTCAGTCATCTCACGAGGCTTGGCCTAAAATGTAATTTTTGCTTATGAGTAAAGTACCTGTATTTGTGCTAATATAAAGTGGGAATTGTGCGCACGTATGCGCACCTTTACTCCCGCACACAGATTAATGGTATTATTTTTAGATTTTTAGAGATTATACCAAAGGCCGCAGTTATTTCCTATTTATTTAAAGATTTTTAAAAAGTATTAAATTAAATAAAAAAGATAATAAAAAAATTGAAGCAGGTAGGCCTTTTAAGGTAACCGAATTAATACTTTGAAAGAAAAACTTTAAAAATAAACTTGTTTGGCCACGTTTGTTGCAGTAACAGGTATTTAATGACAAAAAAACAAAGATAAAAGTTCTGTTTTACTGCTAGCCAAATTATTTTTTACTTTAGTACCAAATGGGCTTACATGCCTAGCTTTTCGGTACGCTGCAGAAAGGAACATTTATTATAAGTTTAGTAGATTTAATGGAAAAGTTGGAAAGGGCTTACTATACAAATTATACGAAAAAACCCTAAATAAAGCTTTAGGAGCCTGAAGAAACAATTATTAGAATTCATCAACACACATATCAATATGTTTAAATATGCGCATAATTACCCATCCCATGCGCACAATTACCGCATAGGTTGGGAAATCGTGCGTAAATACTTTTGTTTCCTTTTTTTACCACAACGTTATTATCTGTTTATTTTATTAACTTATTATTGTGTGCGCACAAAGTAAAATAATTAACGTATCTTACTTTTTTAAAATTGGCCCAAATTTTTTAGTTTGGTGAGAATTACAATTCTTGCTTAGGTGCGCATCATTTTCCCACTCTCCCCTTAAAAAAGTTTTCCATATAACGCCAATTAACGTAGACACACTGTATTTTTTTTAATATTTGAAAAAAGTTATTCGTCATAAAACTGTTTGCTTTATCTGAAAAAAAACATACCTAGTGTTTTGGCCATCTAAAATGCTACAAGCTATAATAAAAATTGCCCTATGATATACAGGGTAGTTTAAAATCGCGAAAATATTATCTTGAAAATTAAAAATAATAATAAAAATAATATCTTTTAAAATAATTCATTAGAAAGCATGAAAAAGTTATAATTTTTTTTTCTTATTGCTTATCATTACTTGGGAAAATTAAGTGTTAACTTAAATAAATTTTTTTTCTTCATAAAATTAATTTTACTTATTTAATGCTTACAATATGAAATCAAGTTAAAATATATGGAAGTAGTAACCCAAAATGTAACGATTTATTTCACTAATAGTTTAAATTTGTATTAGTTTTTCATGTCATTTAAATCAGTAGAAAAAAACATTTATGACTGCTTTAATTTTATTTTTCTAACTATCATTTTTGTAGTTTTAAATCTATCTGTATATTATAAAGAAATTCTTTTTAACGCTTTTTTTTAATAAAAAAACCATTTCGTTTCACTAAGTTGTAAAAATATATATATTTTTTTATATTTAATGGTAATCTTAATTTTTCCTAAAAACCATAACCAATAGAAAACAAAATATTTATTTTTTATGCTTCCTAATAAGGTAGTTTCAAGTTATATTTTCACGATATTGAACCAGCCTTAATCATTAACGGCGATTTTTACTATAACTTTTAACAACTCAGACAAAGAAAACATTTTCATGAAGAATACCTTTTTACGAAATATAAAAAAATACAGGTACAGTAAGTGCATCCGTGGACACACTGTATAAAATAAAACAGTTATAAAGAAATCTCTAAATTTTATTATCAAAATACTTGCCACCGAAAACTTAATATTAATTTTAAATTCTGAGAGTTTGTGAGCGGTTTTTATTTTATTTAGTTTGTTTAACTTGTTCAGAGGTAAGAAAGTTAATAGGACAAAACAAGGCTTATTTCGTTATACCCCGGACCAAGACCGAAGCGGTTTCATTTTTTAAGGTGATTTCTGCCATAAACCTTACTAAGACTATACAATACTATTTTGTTTGGTAATTTGAAATCCAATTTTCAAGTTATACACCCAAATCAACAAATATTTTTTTAATGTTAATGTTTATACACCAGTTACTAATTTTGTTAGTTCTGGTCAGTCCGTATTATCCTATTTTTTTCAATTGCAAGTTTAACACAAATAGAATAATATGGTTAAAATACAAAAAGAAAAATAATTAGACAAAACCATTTAATTTAAATGTTGAATCTTTCAATATTAGTTTTTTAAAAGTTATCTGACCTGAATTGTTCAAAATGTCTTTAAAAATTGTTTTTAAAGCGCCCTTTTAAAATTAAAAGGTTAGGTATTTTTAGTCTTTGTAATTACCTTCTTTTCCGAATTATTAAAAAATAGTAAGCCTTTTACTTCTTTTAGTAATTGATGTTTACCAGCTAATAAATGTTGTCGAAATTATGTTTTTCTTAAATAAAGTTCCTAATAGTAGGGGAATCCACAATGCTAAATGCGGATTTAAGCCGGCTGTCCACGAGAGCGGTTTTCCGCCCGGGTATTAAAAATACGCGCAAAAAATCCGCTGACACGTTCATTATAGCGGAAAATATTAAAGCTTTTCGTTTTGAACAGAGTGATTTTATGTTAGAATTTTCTTTGGTTGATACTACGGTTGTGACGGTCACTAGATGTCAATCATCATCTGTCTGTGGAATGGCAAATGGATTGGATAATGGATAATAATAAACAATTTTAGTTTAATTATGTAAAAACCCACTTTTGTAATGCAAAGAAAATAAAGAAATCCTATTATTTTGATCTTTTTAAAGTTGAGAATTATGCAGGTACTATTTTTTTTGAAAGAACAAAATTGTTTGTTTTTAATGGCGTTCATCCAGTGCTTTGACCCTAGCGTTTTAGTTTGTAATGTAGTAAAGTTGCAGAGCACTAAGGTTAGTATTATCTTTTTAATGTTTATAGAACGAAGTAGAATTTATATATAACATTAATAAAGAAAGCGTTACTGGCCCAAATTGAAAAATCCGCACAATCTAGTGGAAAACGCAAAAAGTTAACTTTATCTCAACTTGTTTGCGGATCAAACCAATCAGAACGCTGAATTATTATCCGCGAGCGGGAAACCGCTCTCATGGACAGCCGGCTTTACACGAGCGTCAAAAGGCTTATTGGGTAGCAAGATAATAATAAGAAAAAAATCTTATATAATGTAAACCTTTTCATTAGTCGGGGAAAGCGGCTATAGATTTTTAAATATGTCCAAAAAATATTGTTGGTATTTCGGCTTGTGGAAATCGTTCAGATTTTATCTGATTATATATTTTTCGTTATCCTTTAATTATTTTCCTTAAAATATAAAAAAAAATAGCCATGCTCGAAGAATAATAAAATAACGTTTTTTTTTAACACTTTGTAGTCCTCCGCTTTCTTTACGTCACTCTGAAATTGTCAGATTAGTGAAATATACAATGTTTAGTATCTAATTAACTTACCCTATCTTGATTTCACGCGCTCGAAAATGTCTGATATATATATTTTTGTTTTTTACGATCGGCCCTGTATACGGGGCTAATGTTTGGTTAAGGTACTTTACCGGCTACAAGGTATCCTCCGGTATATTAATATGCCGCGTTGTAATAAATCTCGAATTCCCCTTTTGGGCTCCCCTACCATAAAAGCAAATTGAAAATTGTTGACTAGCAAACAAGCCAAATTTTCTATATTAGAAAAAATATACAGTGTGGACCTAAATTAGTCCCCCTCCCTTTTACCTTTTGTACCCTTCTTTTATTCTTTATAAAATTTGGGTATGACCAATGGAAGAATTAAACTACTTTATGACTAAAAATAATAGTTGCAACAATAAAGATGGCGGATGGGCGCCATCTAAGGAAAAAAATTAAATGGGAAAGGGAGTCGTGTGGCACATTATTCTAAAGGTCCTGACTAATTCTTTATAACCCTAGGATATAAAGTCAACATTTTTACCTACTACAAAGTGGCGGCACCATAAAAACTACCTAAATTTCTGATTTAGAGGGCCATATTACCGAAACTAATAAAGTTGGATGTACTTAATGTGGTATTTTCCTAAAGCTCTTAAAAAGATCTTTTCAATGGTGGTAAAATATACAGGGTGCTTTTAAAAAATACACTTTTTGTCCTACCCTGTATATTATTATTAGTATCACTATTAAAAAATCATTTAAGAGCTTTTAGGAAATACCACATTAACTACATCTAACTTTATTTGAAGTGGCAGGTATAACCTCCAAAGCTTCCAAAAATTAAACTATTTGGAACCTAGTGGTACCTTAATGACGCCACACCACTTGCAAAACACCACTCCACCAACACTTTAATTTAATCCTCGTTTTTGACTTGCTTTTGACATTGACCCACCACCTGGTCGTCACATCACTTGCTAACCATTTTAGTGCGCGCCTTGCTTAAAGGTGTTTTTACAGTTTGAAAATTTTCTTGCATGCAATTTTTTCTTGCTGCAACTTTTCGATCTGCGCAAGCGCATTTTTCTCTTTTAAAAATTGCTGCGAAGTGCGCGTGTCCAGATCGAAAAGTTGTAGCAAGAAAAATTGCATGCAAGAAAACTTTCAAACTGTAAAACACCTTTACAGTGCTATTAAGAACAGCCATTACGGCGATTTGTGAGTTATTTTAAAGATTAAAAGATTTAAGCTAGTAAAACGCAAGTTTTTAATACAGTAAGCAAAAATATATTTCTTCTTTGATATTACATTTTTATAATTTTAATGTTTTTTGTAAGATAAAGCCAAACATTCAATTTCCGTAAATTTAGTTTTCAAAAAGGTCCAAATCAGAAAGTAGACACCAGCTTAAAGTTAGGTTATGCCACCATCGCTGTAAAGAACGGGCCATTTAAGGTTAAAGCACACTAGCCGCTCAGGTCTCGGTACGCTCACGGACCGATCAAATATTTACAATGCTTTTTAAATAAATGACATTTAAATAGCATGTAAGATATTTTAAATAATTAGTGTAGAGTTTAAAGAAAAATGAAAGGTATAGTTGGGTTTAGAGATAATTTCTTCTAAAAGCAATGCCGCAAAATATACAAAAAATCAAAAGGTAAACACACCCTTTTGAAAGGTGAAAGCTTCTGACAAAGCCTGATTACATATCTTTTAGATAAATAAAAAACATTTCTAAAACAGATATCACGTATTTAAAGAAGTATCATTTTATTTAGTCTCTGTCCTGCCATGAAAGCTGACGCGTGGCGTGATAAACCGGGAACCCGTCGCGTCGGCTTTAATATTTTTTGCTGAAAAAAGTCATAGTTGAGAAAAGGGCTTCTTTACACTATATTTTTTTATTTACTTTGCAGGCATTGCTTTCAGAATGAATTATAGGTGGGCTCTGCCATACAGGGTGTCCCACCGGAAAGTGCTGCGATCGATTTCTCAAAAAGTACGCTTTGTAAAATTTTGACATTTTGGTAACATTATAAAGTCAGTTGGGGACATACAACTAAAATATTTTAACAGCTCTACCACTTCCGGTTATACCGAAAGTTAATGTCAACTTCCTTATTTTAAATGGAACACCCAATATATTAATTATTTTTAGATTCCGCGTAGAACTCTAAACATAATTTATGTATAGTATTCTATATCTAACTCCAACAGTTTTTGACTTATTTTAAATTTTATGTCTAAAATGACGTTTGCAAGCCATTACATCCATCAATTTCCTCTAAACAAAAGCCTTTAATATGAGCTGGATTGACTTGTACAAAAAGAACTTCTTTAGTAGATTGTATCGATATTTTCACAATTAATAAATAAAGAGTGGTCAAAAATGATCGTTGAAAATCAACACGACAAAAATCTTAAAAGTACTTTTTTTAAATGGAAACCCTTATCTTTTATTACCTTATCCTATTAGGCATTAAAAATAAGGGTGAGTTTGTATAGGAATGTTTATTTCAAAAATGTATAGTTTTTGAAAAATTAACGATTTAATATTTATCTATTCTAACAATGCATTAAAGTACAGGTAGGTACGGTAGTTGGCTGTGACGCCGTCTTTTGTTGTCAAGGCCAACTAGAAGCAAAACTAAGCCGTATTTAAAAGCATTGTTAGAATAGATAAATATTAAATTGTTAATATTTCGAAAACTATAAATTTTTAAAATAGACATCCTTATACAAACTTATCCTTATTTTTGATGCCTAATAGGATAAGGCAAAAAAGGTAGGAGTTTCAGTTTAAAAAATTGACTTTCAAGGTTATTGTTGTAAAATTTTAACGATTATTTTGACCACTCTGTATTTATTAATTGTGAAAATAATAATACAGTCTGCTAAAAATAACTTTTTTCCGAAATATTAAAAATTAAAAACTTTACAGGTATAGTTAAGTCTATCCGTAAAGACACTGTAAATTTCTTTTTATCGGAACATTTTTCTTTATTAGAAAAATCGTGTCTCATAATTCTCAAGGTTGAAATAGGTTCCTAATAAGTACCTGTTGGTGGTTATTATTGTTGTTAGCCATCCCAGCCATGTTTCTTTGATTTTCGAGTGCGATCATTTTCTGCCGTTTTTCCTCCATTAAACGGTCTCTATGCTTATGTATGTAGTCCTGGACATTAGGTAGTCCGTCTATGACACAAGCTGAAAGAGCTGATCTGTATATATTCATATCAGTGGCTTCGTACCACTCATTAGTTTTCTCGTCGTAGCACTCAACGTGATATATTGTAGTTACACCTACAATAAAAACATCTTTAAAAACAGCTAATTAAGCAATTAAAAAGCTTTGAAACATAAGGCGTATCATGTTACAAAAGAAATATATTATGTCAAAAACGACAGTAAAAAAGCAAAATTTATAAATAGCTTATAAGTACTAAGCAATATTTTGATTGACTTTATTTTAATAGTTTTACGAAATAGTCAAAAATATGTAATAATTTAAGATATTTTACTAATTCTTCTTAACGTTTAATAAGTACAAAAAAATTGGTGGTATAAAGATGGGTAGCACTTTCTAAACAGATTTAACAGACTGTCCACGGATGGGTTTTACAAGAGGACAAATGAACTATAAATTTCAGTTAAAAAAGTTATTCCTAATATTTTGCTTCTTACAAAAATATGACTTACGAAGAGAAAACCTTTATTTTGTATACAGGGTTCGCAAAAACTTAAAAAAAACCTTTATTTTTTGTCATTTAAAAATTTTTGAAATAGGTAGTTATCTTATTGAAATATTTTTCTCTCCTCCACAATTTGAATAAAATGTCCTATTTTAAAATACAAAAACGCTTAAGTCCTTGTTGTTTACAGCTGAAAAATTGTAGAGTAAAAGATGTTTAAATATTTAGTAAAAATATATACAATTTATACAGGGTGGTCCATAAGTAATGGGCCAAAATTCAACTGGGGAATTGTGACGTTAAAATATTACGATTTAACTAAACTTACCTCAGTACAAAAGTTAATATTAACTGAGATACAGGGTATCAAAATTCAAAAAATATTTTAAAATTATTTCAATAATATTTGATACATTTTAAATATTGTAATAAAACTCGGTACTTAGGGTTTTTTTACATAAGATATTTATATGTAATATTAATTTTTAGGTGTTTACTAGAGGACGCCACCTACACTACTTTCAATTTCTCCAAAACGTCAAAAAATGTTTTGCTATACTGTATGTACCATTTAAGTAAACCAGCAAATTCTCCCATATTTTGTACACAAAAAGGTGTATTTTGTAAAAATGGCTCTGAGCTACCGTTTTCAAGATATTTGTATTTAAATGGTTTAGTGCAACCAAAAAGTATATGGATAAATACAATAAATAATTCGTTTATAATGCTCTACTATCGCTAATACCTACGCTGTTTTTAAAGGCATTTTCGGGTTGCACTAAATTACTTAATGGCAACTTAATGGCAAATATCTAGAAAACGGTTGCTCAAAACAATTCTTACAAAGCATACCTTTTTTGTGTAAAAGGCCTTGGAGAGTTTAATATTTTACTGGGTTGGTACATACAGAGAAGCACAAAAAAGTGCGATGTTTTAGAAAAATTCAAGTAGTGTAGGTAGGGTCTTCTGGTTAGCACCAGAGTACCATCAGATATGAATAGCTTATGTCAGAAAACCCCTAAAGACCAAGTTTTATTACAATACTCAAAACGTTGTAAATATTATTGGAAAAATTTAAAAATAGTTTTTGAACTTTGACAACTGACTTAATATCAACTTTTGCACTGAGGTAAGTTTAGTTAAATCGTAATATTTTAACGTCGCAATTCTTCCCGCCCATTACTTAGGGATCACCTTATATATTTTCTTAAATTTTTGTTTATTATTTTTAAATTAAAACAAAGCGCGTGTTGACATTTCAGTTAATTTGATTAAACCATATGATCTGAATATCTAATACTCTTTTTAATTTTTTTAAATACAGTGCGGACGTAAATAGTCCCCTCCCCCTGTTAACTTTTGTACCCTTAATATTTTGTTTATAAAATTTGGGTATGACTAATGGGACGTTCTAGGAAAAAAATTAAATGGAAAGAGGGGCCTCGTGGCATATTATTTTAGAGCTCTTGGCAAGTACTTTATAACCCTAGAATGTAAAGTCAATATCTTTACCCATTACAAAATGGCGGTACTTTAAAAATTACCTAAATTTATGATTTGGATGGCCACATTTTCGAAACTAATAAAGTTAGATCTACTTAATAGGATATTTTCTTAAAGCCTTTTTAATTATATTTTCAGTGGTAGTACTGATAATAATATGAAGGGTAAGACAAAAATTACTTTTTTTAAACACCCTGTATATTTAACTACAATTAAAAAAATATTGACTTTATATTCTAGTGGTATAAATTACTTGTGAGAAACTTTAAAATGATATGCCACAAGATCCCCATTTTCTATTTTTTTTTTTATAAGATGGCGCCCGTCCGCCATCTTGATTGGTGCAACTGTCATTTTTACGTCAAAAAGTAGTTTATACCCTTCCATTAGTCGTACCCAAAATTTATAAAGAAAAAATTAAGGGTACAAAAGTTAGCGGGGGAGGCTATTAACGTCTACACTGTAATTACTTTAAATTAAGTTAAAATAAAACATTATGAGGCAAAACAGAGCACAACATAAATAAATACTTTCCAAATAAATCATTTAAGATACACCAAAGAATAACTGGTAACTACACTTTTATTCAGTCAGTGTCAGTTTAGTTGGAATAACACGAAAGTGTAGGTACTTCTAAGGAAAGAGGCTTATCTGTGACCGGCTTATCTGCAACCGATCATTAAAAAGCAATAAAACTGACCTATAAGTGACCTATGGATTTAAATAAGAGTGAACCCCAATGAGGCATAAGCATTGTTGCCCAGTTGTTTTCTTTTTTGTGAAATATTTTAAAAAGTATATGGATACATTTATAAACATTTATAATATTATTTATTAATTACTATTTAATTTAAAAGGTATTGCTTCCTAGAACTGACCATTCGTAGTTGTGTATTAGTCTTGGGTT
This sequence comes from Listronotus bonariensis, assembly GCA_014170235.1. NCBI lineage: Eukaryota > Metazoa > Arthropoda > Insecta > Coleoptera > Curculionidae > Listronotus > Listronotus bonariensis. The sequence continues at coordinate 68,178 of JACEGR010001978.1, read as the reverse complement.
TAATTAAGTACCTACCCTTAGTAACCTTTTCTGGTTCTAAGAAATATCTCTAATAGTCCACCTACATTTTATCAACAGTGCGTCTTAAATGTATTCTAGAACCACCAGGTAGAAAAATGGGGGTTTGAAAAATTCGGTCGCTAATGCGCCGATTTTATTATTGGTCTCAGATAAGCCGGTCGCTGTTGGGCCGACACTCTTTTAAGCAAAATTTAATAACAGAATTACCATTAAATCCTCCTATTGCAAATATCATATCGTCAATGACTTCTATTGCAAAATTACTTCTAGGGTTGTACATGTCAGGAATAGCTGTCCAAGTATTATTTTGGGGGTTATATTTTTCTCCACTACACATCCTAATTAAGACAAGGGATCTTTATGTTAATAAGACATAAATTCTTACATTTGGTACCAAAATTATTGGTTTCAAAAATAGAATTTATTTGACTTGGGAATTCAAAATACATATTATTAAGTTTAAATAACATAATGCGTTAATAATAATACCACTTTCTTGAACTTGATACACAACGTTTTGAATGATGTCTATCTCCAACTTTTTTAAAGTTTTCAACTAAAGCTTGACCAATTTCTCACGGTTCAGCATCGGCTATCAGATATTTGATGTTAATACTCAGCTTGCTAAATACGTTTTTGTTGTTTAAAATTTCAGCGGTTTCTTTAAATTTCCTATTTGTCCAGCTTCTTCTTTTTGGATAAATTTGGCCTCCAACAACTATATGTAGTGATGTTCTGACCAAGCACGTTCGGCCACTTCCAATTTCGACGAAAAGCTCGTTCCATATGTTTCTTTATGTTCTCATTTCTATTGGTCTTTTTATTTTCCTAACGTATACTTCACCACATTTACAGAAATTCTGGTACATTCAGTTGTTACTTAATGTTTAAAATAAAAAAGAGTAAGGTCCAAGAAAGTAGTTATTATTGAAAACATAACATTGTGTACCACCACTACCACCTTCAAAAAATAATGTTTAAGGTAAAAAATTCATGAGGGAAATAAGTACTTCTTTGCAGATAAATTAATTACACTTTTCTCAATAAAGCCAAAAATAAACTGTACTTTTTAAATTTTTTTAATTAAGTGTATAATGCCAGGGTCATAACTAAAATTATTTCCATAAAATACTTATTGCTAGTCACTGGAAAATAAAAAAAATCAGAGATAGTACCTGGATATTCCATTAAATCCTCCAATTACATATACTTGATCATGGTACGATATACAAGAAACACCGGATCTTCGGGATCGCATAGGTGCAATAAGGGACCACTGATTAATCTCTGGATCATATACTTCTGCCGAGTGCATGCATTCTTGGCCATTAAAACCTCCAGTTATGTATATTTTTCCTGCATTTTAAAAGTTCCAATTTAACTTCTTTGTTTATGATATACCGGTTATAATAAATTGTATTAATAAAACGTTTGGTCAAAAACTAATTTTATAAAATTATTTATACCCGGATTTTAAAATATATCAGCAATCCTTTTGATTTATATATAGAAACATCCAAATTAAGTGTCCGTCATTGGTAACTTCGTTATTAATCATGATTGACTTATGCTACTTAGACAACATCAAATAGGAACTCCGGTATTACTCAAGATACGAAATAGTTTAAATAAGCAAACTAGCAGCATTTTTAATGCTCTTAAAGATAAAACATTAGAGGAAACAATTGACAATAGGGTTTTTGGGTTATACAAAAATAACCTTTTTTTTAAATAAAACACCCTTTAAATTTAATCACTATTAAAAAGATCAGTTTTTTGACTGTCCTATAATATTTATATTTTTCGACTCACGAGGTACTGCAGTATAGTTCTTGATATTTGAAAGTTATTTTTTTACTTTAAACATCTTTCATTTATAAAAATTTTTGATACTGTGAAAAATAAAGGTACTTTTCTCTTGACCAAATTCATATTTTTTAGATAACTCGTGCAAATTTTTATAGATATTAACTTTTTCTCGTAACATTAATATTAAAAAATCTTTCATACAATATAGTGCAAACTTAGGTAGACACTCTGTTTAACATTGAATTTACATTTAATATAACATACCATGAAGAGTACAAGAACTAGCATCAGATCTTTGCATATTCATCGGTGCTATAAGTGTCCATTGGTTGGATTTGTGGTCATATTTCTCAGCAGTGTTTTGTCGGTGATGTCCATCATATCCTCCCATTGCGTATATTTGGTCATCCAAAACTGCAGTACTGACATAACATCTCCTGGCATGCATTGGTGCAATTTCCCTCCACGTCTTATAGACAGCATCAAAGCATCTACAAGAATTGAAGTAATCCATTCCTAGAAATAGTTTGCAAAAAATAAACAAGTTTTGTAATATAAGACCTAATTATTTTTGGCCCAATTGTCTAAAATTAATAATATAAGAAACGGTTAAATACATGATTTGGAGCATAATTATACAGGGTGTGTCTAGAACGTGCGGCAAAAATGCTACCACAAGATCCTGAGACTATATTATGACAATCTAATCAAATTCGACGCGTAACAATTCGACGTGTGACAATTCAAAGCGTGACAATTCGACACGGTCAATTCAACGTACGACAATTCGTCGCATACGACAATTCGTCTCATAGCAATTCAACGTAGCAGAATTCGACGCTGACAATAAGAGATATCATTGTAATATTCACTATACTTTTTAATATTTGTCATAAGTTTACAATCACAATTATACCTAGGAAATTCGTTAAAGTCACGGAAATTTTTAACAATCCCAACCTCTATTTCCGTGTCACTATTGTATCCACGAATGCACATTATTATTTTTCTTCGGGGTTGTTACTCTATCCACGGATATCCGTGGAGTGAGGCTTCATTTTTAATTTTTTTTCAGTTTTCTAACAAGTTTATAAGTAAGTTTTTAGGTAAACTGTTTACCACATTTTTGTAAGCTATTTACCACATTTTTGAGACGCTAACCATTGGCCTAGTTCTCGTCTGGCGTCTTGTTAAGATTTTATTTTATTGCATTAAAATGATTTCAAACGAGTGCCAATGAACCTTTGTTTATAGATTTAAACCCTTGTATTGTAAGTAACTTAATATTTCTTTTAAAGTAATAATAACTTTTATTATATTGTGTAAGAGCAGAATAGTTCTTCATAATGTATAAAAGTTTTAATTTTCTTAAAATGTTAAATGAACTTTTTAATTTTATTCTAAAGAAAAGCCAAATAATATTTTGTTTAAATTCACTAAAAAGCACGAACTAACCAGAACTAACTTTTCTCTTTTGTGCGTGAAATTTCATTAGTTTGAAGCGCTACAGACGGTCATGCAACACTGTCACATTGGGAGAGTCATGGTCAGTGCCAGATTTAAGCATAGGCAACATAGGCAGTTGCCTATGGCCGCCACAACAACTTCCTTAATTGAAGTGAGGACCTTTGTTTTGTCTTAACATTTTTTGGACGCTGTATATAAAAATGTTTTAAGAAAGGTCGTCGTTTCGAAGTAAGGTTCTCTTTTTGTTTTTGGGGCTGTATATGCCTATTTTTAAGATAGCTAGATTTATAAGAATGGAAAAAAATCACTTTCTTTATGGCGAGATTTAAAGTATGCGGAGTATTTTTAAATAAAATGCTGACCTTTAAAACTATAAATCGTTAGATGATTTTAAAACAAAAGGTAAAGTAAAACCATGTAATAAAATATAAGAAAACACGCCTTTTTTCCACGCCTTGTCACAAAAATTGGAATATTCAGAATATAGGTTTATTTGAACTTTTTTTTCTTAATATCAGCTAAAAAGCATACTTTTAAATAATACTTGTACTTACTTACCTTATTGTGCAACACTGCTTATAGCAGCACATAGTTTAGATCTGGCCATTTAGAAAATGTCTAAATCCAAATATCTTTAAAACGACTGCTCAAATCAAATTTTACCATGTACAACTTTTTTAGGCAAAATAAATAAAAATGAGTGTTTTTACTCGTGCATAGAGTTTCCCAAAAAAGTTATTTCGTTTTTAATTTGTGCAAAATACCACGGCAAGCTCTAAATTTAACAAAAAAACTAAAAACAGGTTTTTATTTTTTACTTTCTTAAATTCTTTAGTCGAATATTATGACAATACACCTGTTATTTACAAAAAACTAAAAGCAGATTAAACTTTTAACACCCTATATCTCCGAAAATAATCTACATTTGGACTAATATTGTTGGGTTAAATTGTAATTTTTTTGCTTAACGATTTTAGGTGGTATTTTTTCGCACCTTCTAAATACATCCTGTATAATTTAAAATAGCTAGGCGCCTGGAATAAGTCTTACCATCAAATCCTCCAATTACGTAAATGTTAAACCCTACGACTGCTGTTCCATGATAAGCTCTGGGTCCAGTTGGATCAACTTCTTCAACTTTGACCCATCTGTCTGCCCTAGTGTCATAAGTCTCAATAAAGTTTGTTGGTGATCCACCGCTCCATCCTCCTATAGCAAACAATATTTCATGGGGTACTCTGGGCCTGGCTATTTCTGGGGTGACCACTTCTCCATCCCTGGGAGACCAAATTAATAAAAATTGGGAGCCACTCGCGGATACAACTTGACTAGAAGTGGAATTGGCTCTTTGTAGTCCTTTACTCAAAGTAAAATAAAATGGGAACGATCATACTTATTAAATTAACCCTCGAATGTGAATAACAAATATTTATGGTACAAAGTTAAAAATATTTTAGGCAGATTTTTCTAGTCAGGCAGTATAGTGGTGTTAATTCAACCCACCAACAATAATTTTAATAAAAATACAGACACGGTTTCCCAACTACGGCACAAAACTTTAATTCTTTATGTTGTTTTGTAAAAAAAGTATCTATGAACATACTTGGTTAGTTAAAAGTACCGCAACTTTTAAATATCTATAAGACCGCTAAAGCTACATTTACCAAATTTGGTTTTTATGGTGTTTTGGACATGTGGAATTAAATAGTAATATTAGCACTGTGACCAGATTTCCCAATTTTGTGCTACCCGTATTTTTCCAGTTTTTTTTTAATGGATTGCCTCATTTATTTTTATTGCATTAAATTGGGCGGATTAAATTTCACTGAATCACTGATCTGAGCATTCCAATCTCGTAAAGTAACGATCTTCGAAGATGCCTAGGGATCGATGGCGAATCGTCGGAAAACGATTTTAATTTGACACGGCCAAAACCCAAGAACCAAGATTTTTCAGTTGTATTGTTTTTTTTCTTACAAGAACCAAGAAAGTTGGTAGCATATATTTTTTAAATAATATTAACTCTTGTGTCGATTGTGATGCTTTTTCAATCTAGTTAAGGGTAAACAAGAGGCCTATTACAATAAACAACGGTTAAAAATTTAAATTAAATTGGTGAAAGGGTTTTTAAAATATTTATAAAATACCAACTTTTTTAGAGAACTTAACCCTAGTTTCCCTAAAATAAAGTTAATTTATTATGTTTTCAGGAACTTGTTCTTGGTTGTAACAATGAGCAGAAAGATTAAATTATTTGGTAAAGTAGACAGTTGTTTCTTACTTTTATTAATATTTATGAAAATCTATTTAATTTAATAAAAGTTGACAAAAGAAATATTAATATTTTTATCTTTTTATTTAAATAAATTTGGGATAAGATTAGTTAAATAAATGTCACTAGTTAAGCTAAATGTGTGACTACAGAAAATGGCGGGGTAATAAACTTTGTTTACTTTAAATATTTCGTAAAAATTTATAAAAGGTACACTAAATAAAGCAATGTTACTGTGAGTAACGAATAGTGTGATAAGGAAATAATTTATTTTGAATAATATTTTTCTTTTAATTGAAACGTATTACCGATGTGTAATCATTTCCAGATCATACAAAAACTTAAGAGTTTCAATAATCATAGGCCTACTAGCCTCACAGCTTGCAACGTAGGGATGATCTTTTACTCTTTCAAGAAAGAATTGGGTATCCAGGAGCCCAAGTCTAATGCATTTCATTAATTCCACTATGTACCCTTTTCTGGATTCAGTTGAGTAATCAATCCATCTACAAAAACTAGTTTATATGGTTTTGATATGCTTCTTTATCATTAAATTGGGCAACAATCCTTAAAGTTGTTATTAAAAATAAGATTTTATATTAAAATTTATTAATATACAGCGAGTTCGCAAGGGTTAAACCAAATTCATTTCAAAATTCAGTGGTTTCTTTTTTAATAAAATGCTTCAACACTCCGATCCTTAATTGGGCTGCGGTGTTTTCAAGATAAATTTATATATACAGTGTGTCTATGTAAGTTGGCGTCATATGGAAAACTTTTTTATTATTAATTTAACGAAAAACATTATTCTTTATAAAAAGTTCTGCATGGTTCAAAACCTAAAATACAATCAACAGATATCAATTTGTGTCAGTCATCTACGAGGCTTGTCCAAAAATTTAATTTTTGCTTAAGAGTAAAGTACCTGTATTTTTGCTAATATTGCAAATTAATATAAAGAAAAATGTTCAGAATTAAAAATTATTTTTAAATATGCAATTTTCTTCATTCCAAAAAAAATATATATATTTTTGATTTTTTTTCTGCAAAAATTGAGAAAATTTAAGTTTGTACATGACATGATGGACATTGTTTATTCTTCTTGATCTGATAACAATAAATTTAGAAAGTTAATTTGAAACTGCCTATGACATTTATAATCATAAACTAATTCTTTGCTCTGATGTAAAAACCTAAATTTTCACCATTATCGCAGAAAAAATATCATTTTTTTGTAAATAAACAAAACTACAAATTTAAAAGTAATTTTTAATTCCAAACATTTTTTTTATATAAAAATTTGGAATATTAGCAAAAATACAGGTACTTTACTCTTAAGCAAAAATTACATTTTGCCAAACCTCGTAGAGGACTGATACAATTTAATATCTGATGGTTGCTATTAATATGTTTTGGATCATGCTGGACTTTTTATGAAAAATAACTTTTTTCGTAAAATCCATAATAAAAACTTGTTCCATATGACGCCAATTTACGTAGGCACACTGTATAACATGGTACCTACATAAAACACAGTTAGAATTTGATGCAGAATTTATAAATAATGATAAAAATAACTATTTTTATTAAAAAATAGTTGATGATCGTTACTTTGGGCCATGCCGTATACATGAATTAACCATGAAAAAGACCGCAGCCAAAAATAAAGATTGACGTGTCAGAGCGTTTTTTAAAGAAAAAAAACCATGCATTTTAAATGTGTTTTTTCCAACCATGTCTTCACAAATTTTAAAAAGAAATTAATGATAATTTCCTAATAATAATTTTTAACTTTAGATATAGGACATAGTACATAAAACATAGTTAGAATTTGTTGCAGAATTTAAAAATGTAATAAAAAAGGTGTTTCTATTTAAAATAAGAAAAGTTATAAGTCCTTTCCTATTTTTAAGCCTGTATACAGAAATTTACCTTAAAAACAAAACTAAAAGTCAAAAACGAAAATTGTCGAAAAACAAACTAATAAATTTTGAATGAATTTGGACCGACATAGGCGACCTCACTGAATAATACTTAAAAAATATTAGTATTCCATATTTACGATTCCTATTATTACATTTACTAAATAATAAATAATAAATTGATAGAAAAATATAATGTGCCCTAAAATACATCTACTTTTAAAATTTTAAATTTCTTTTTATACCGTAATATGGTTTCCCAAACAGTTTCTTCACTTTTAACATTTAAATCATCAGAGTTTATAATTTCTTGCAACTCATTCAAGGAAAGTGTTAATATTTCACTGCTTTGGGCCGCAATTTGTGTAAAGTTTCTCATTATATATTTCCAGCAATTCTCCGATAGCTCACGACAAAAATGATTTCTTGCAAAAGCTTGAATACTTATGCAATTTGTTGGTTTTAGAATTGATTCTAGGTATTGAGAACATAAATCTAAAGCACCCAAAATACTTAAATAATCAGCTGCTATAAGTATTGAGTAGACGTTTTCTTCATTTAAGTCAAGCTTTCTTAGGTAAACATAGACAAGCAACGTTTGAAGCATATCCGAAGATATTGCGGGGAGGTGCACTTGGTTCTTTTCCTTGTTGTGCAATGTTGTTGTAAATAAGGCTCTAAAAAAATTATTTACTTAAGTTGTTTTGTATGCAAAAAATAGTGGTTTTGGGATAATTATTAAGAAGCTATTGCTGTTTAGTACTTGGACAATGTGTTTTAAATTTTATTGTATTGTATCAGAGTTGGGTAGTATTCGAATGCTATTCAAATACAGGTGTGTGTTTGGTTTTTTATCTTTGGACAAACCACGAAGGCTAAAAGCCTAAATACTAACGTACCGTGGGTATTCGGTATTCGGCCGAATACTTCAGTCAGTACTCAGGATTTTGTATTTGAATACCAAAATGGTTAACCAAAAATAAAAAATAAGTAGTCTTGCGCCTATTTTTTTCTGGTCTTTTAAATTTTAAGGACTGACAACAAGGATAATTTTTGTAAGGGAAGTAGGATTTTTTTGCTCCTTAAATGGTAAAGACTGACAACAAGACTGTAATATTTTAAAGGGAAAGGCCATTTTCTTGCTCTTTAGTATTTGTAAACCAAGTATTTGAATACTTTTTTTAAGCTATTCAAATATTCAGTACACAAATATTTTTTCCGGCCTGTATTCGTCTTCGTATTCAATCGTATTCAAATACCGAATTTCAGTGTTCGACCCAACTCTGTATTGTATAACATTGTAATAAATGTGGTTGTTTGGCTTAAGCTAGCCCTACTCCCACTTTGACCTAAAAAGTATTTTGTAGGTACCCTACATTGGGTTAATCCCCTCCATTCCCAAACTTCTTCCACTCAAGAATACAGATATTTTAGCATCTGGCGTGATAATTCTGTACATTGGCATAGTATTCAATGCTACGCGGTTTCGCTTGATCGATCACAAAGCGTTGTACTTCCAATCTTTTGAAATATTACCTCGGAGGGCTGTGATCCATTAGGAAGTTGGTAACTATCCTAAGCTCGTTCTTTTGAAGCTATAATAGCTTTTGGTGTATTTGGGCGATTGAGACATAAATCTCTTCGCCTGTCTTTGTCCTGGAGCGTTATTCCAGTAAGTTTCTTTTTGTCTTTGTCCCCATTCTCCGAGTTCTTTCTTTAGGTGACCTCTCGTTATACCGCAGAATGGTTCTGGTGCGTAAAACAAGGCCTGTGCATCTACTTTGCATTTGCATTGTTGCAAAATAAATAAGGAATTAAAAACTATTTTTATTTTTGGAAAAAGCTTTAAGGGTAATTGCCTACAAACCGGACAAATCGATGATTTTATTGAAATTCTGTATACGGGATTGATCACGAATCTAAGCAAGTTTATTATTAATCTTGAATAGAAAACTAAATTGGATGGATGTGATTACGGTGCCATAGCTACTGCGATCGAAATGAATAAAAGTAAACCTTTGCAATGTTATGGAAAAAACGGGCAAAATAAATAAAAAATGGGGTTTTTAAAGATGGAAATCAAATATTAAGTACCAATTAAGCTTTCAATCAAGAATTGAGTGCCAAAGAATGGGGGAAATAGTAAATTCATGTTAGTTTTTGTTATCAAGTCTGATAATGAATATCTTGAAAACGAAAGTCCGACTAAAAATTCTTTTAGATTCGTGATCAGCGCCTCAAAAAACCCCCGTATACAAAATTTCATTAAAATCGACGATGCGTCCGGTTTGTAAATAATTACCCTAAATTTCTTTAAAATCGGCGATGCGTCCGGTTTGTAAACAAGTACCTCTTATAAGTTGCTTTTTGATACTAACTAAAAAATATTATTTAAAAGCATTACCTGAAGTATGCACTACAAGCGCATAAAATAGCCCTGTGTACAGGAATTTCTGAGCCATCGTCTAGAACAATGGTGGCGTCGCAGAGCTGGTTGCTTTCTTTCAATTCGAAAAGGGCTTGCATAGCCTGGATACTCATACACCTTCCTGAGCCTAGATCCATGGGTTTGCCCACAATTGGATTCGTCTCTCCAATTTCATTGTTCCGAGCCAGATTGTTAAATATTTGGGCAAAAGAAGAAAAACACGGGTAATTTAGTCTAGATTGTGGATGATTATCAAAAAAATGAGGTGAAATGTCAATAATGATTGATGGAAGAGAAACAGGGTGTTTTGTTTGTATGTTTTTAGATGAGAGGTGGTTTGTGGATTTTTTTGCGTAGACATGATAACCAAAAACCATAGGCATAGGTACCCGCAATGTGTAATACAATTAGAGATATTTTAAGAAAATTGTGTTAAAAGTTACAGCAGCCAGTCTTATTTTGTGCTATTATTTGTCAGGTCGTAACTAACCTTTTTTAATAGACATAAAAATTATTTAAAGCTTAATTAAGCATAGAAAACTTGTAGATATGGGCGCCAATGTATCAAAAACTATTCTCATGGAATGTTTTTTGCTAAATAATGCTCAGCATAAAATGCCGATTACGACGATATAATATGCTGCAAGCTTGTATCTTGGTTGGAATTTTTTCCCCGCGATTGTTTAGATAATTTTAAAAGGGGCATCAAATAAAATGTTATTTAATTTTTTGACTATTTTTCAACCGAAAACGACATTTTACATTTTTTCGAAAAATGAATATTTATTAAGTTATAATCATTTATACAACTAAAATTAGCAATTGGGCCCCATTTTGCCATTTGAATAATGTACGACAATATGAAAAATTTTAAATGCTGTATCTTTTTATTAAATCCTCGAACTTATTGTAACAATTATAACGATTTGATAATTTAGAATTCCTAGATAATTATTTTATTTTTAATAACAAAGTGTATTTCCTTGTTTTAAATGTCCTAAAAAACGTTGTACTTTTTCTGTAGTTATTCGTCTTCATATAAATAGCACCGAGATCGGCCTGGTGTATTCCAAGGTTTCACGACAACTACCTTAAGGTGTCGCGGCTAAGGTAGTTGTATTAATCTTGATTAAGACATAAGGCCGATCTGGGTGTTGTTTATATGAAGACCATATCCTACAGGAAAAATGCAAAGATTTTTGAGAAATAAGAACAGAAAAATACACTTTATTAAAAAATAAAATAAGTATCTAGGAATTCAAAATTTTCAAATCAGCTTACTCTTTTATTATTATTTAAATGATAAAGATGGACCCAATCGCTCATTTGTAGTTGTTTAAATAGTTAGATATAGCTGACAAATATTTGTTTTTTGAAAAAGTATAAAGAGTCGTTTTCAATTGAAAAATAGTCAAAAAATTGAATAAAATTTCATTCGATGAAATTTTTTTCTTCATTATTTAAATAATTGCAGTTTAAAAAGGTTTTGACCAAGATGCAAACTAGACATTATATTTCGTCGTAATCAGCATTTTTATCTGAACATAATTCCGCAAAAAATTTCTATAAAAATAATTTTTGATACATTGGCGCCCAAGAAAGTAATTTTCCAATACCCTTCAAACAAATAAAAATACACTCTTTTTAACTACATGTGCCAAACTATTACTTTTTAAAATAAAAAGTGGTACAAATTTCAAGAAACATTTCTTTAAAACATAATTTAGATAGTTAAAAAAATTTGAAAACATTGGACTTTTTTGACGTACAAGGAATAAATTAATTTTTATCAAACGTCGCGTTGTTTGTTAGAGATTTGCCTTAAATAGTTTTCTTGAAAACAAAATGTATGCACATTAAATAAAATGAAACCATATGGCTAAAGCACATGTTTCGGGTATCGGACTAGGCGGGTTTCTTGACTGTAATCCTTACGATCTTTAGCACAATGTTTAAAAATTGCATTTAGAACATTGTAGCATAACTTGTCCGACAAAAAGTGACGCGTTTGCCCAGTCCGGCACTCGAAACATTTGACATTGACAGACTTTTAAATAGGTTTTTTTGTTTATAGAACAAAAAATTGCGTAAAACAATCAAGGCTAGATTTTTCTGATCGATGCGAAGCTTATTCATAAAAAGCCAGTTTTGCCAAGAAATATAAGCTAAAATAAATGTCTACAGAACTCCAGGTTCAATTAAACGGAAATTAAGCATTTTCTTGAAATATTTTTGTAATAATATTTCTTGGGTTCTTCGTAATTTTATGCCAAATTTATACTGTGTGTGAAAAATATATACCCAATTATCTAAGGTAAATAAACTGTAAAAGCAAATTACCTATAAATGAAAATTTGGTGTTTAATGGGAGTTTCCGTTTTTGTACTTGCTCCAACCAGAACTTTGTTTCCGTAAAACAGAAATCACCGTTTGCCATTTCATGGTAAAAGTGCGATGGTAATATATCTTTTTCGATATATTGAAAAAATATTGATACTACTCCTAATAATAAACATTAAAGAAGACTTAACACTAACAATTTTGCACTAAACTATTTTGAAACCGTAAAAGGAAAAAAACGTCAAAATAAGTGAAAATAAGTCAAAACTGACAACTTAGCGTACCTAATAAAGTCACCTGCTAATATTTATTAACTTATTTGTATAGGCCATAAAAAAATAAACAGTCAGAAAAGATTTTTCTCTTACAAACTGCTTTTTTTTTGTAAAGACCCTTTATAATAATACAAATTTATTATTTTACTCATAAAAGACCAGTTGTTTTTTTATAATATATTATTGGTAATATAATATTATGTTTTCTCTTCTACAGCTTAGTTATTCAAAAATATAATGTCAAAAATAAAAAAATATGTTTATTTTCAACCTTGAGTATAATGTTAATATTTCTGACTTTTTAAAAATTTGAAAGTCTCACTTTTCTGACCTTTACTTTCATCTTTTGAAAAGAAAGTTAACTTTTCTTCCTTAAGCTGAACGTAGAATAAAGGTAAGTTAACCCAGCAACTGTCACAAAAATTCAAAAAAACTGATCCTAAATAAAATTACTATTCTGTTGACTTACTTTAAATGGATTAAAACAATAAAACATACAATAAATATTTACCTAGCTTTACTGACAACCAATATTAAGTAACTCAAGAAGTACACAAATTATCTAAAATACCTAATTGTTACAATAGTTTATCTTGTTTTAAGAACACTAAGGACAGGAAAATTATTGACATCTTTTGCTGGGACTTCTAAAATCCCATCGATTACAGGGACATTTCCATTTATACAAAGATTATGTAATGCTGCACTAGCTTTTGTAAGTGTTGTTTTCACATTTAGGACTATAAAGTACGGTACGGAGTCATGGCATAAAGCCGGCTGTCCATGAGAGCAGGTTTTCGCCCGCGTTACTATTAAAAATACGCGCAGTAAATCCGCTGACACGTCCATTGTAGTGGAAAATATTAAAGCGTTTTGTTTTGAATATTGTGATATTATGTTAGAATTTTCTTTGGTTAATACTACGGTTGTGAAGGTCACTAGATGTCAATCAGCATCTGTCTGTGGGATGGCAAATGAATTGGATAATGGATAATAATAATTCCAGCAAATTAGACAACTTTGGTGAATAGCTTGTCTTAGTCTTTTATTTACCACATACACTTTTTTTGTTACCTATTTACCTTAGAGTACAAGCTAGACGCTCGGCTGCAGTTATTGGCTCACGAACTGTGTGGGACTTGCTAATAGTTGACTCAACTTTTTGTAAAAAATTTTCAAAATGCTCCTTTGACATTGAAATGTCATCATATTGTCTTAACTGCGCGATTATAGTAACTATGAACTTTTCTTTCTAAACAAATTTTTCTTACCCAAAACCTGTGCCTCCTTTTTTGTCTTTTTGGTCGTATTGAAAGTGGGATAAATATCATTATTTTCTGCCAAATATCATACTGAAGTAAATAATTAAAATAAGTGTAGTTAATGTCGTTCATAACACTTCTTTTATTTAAAATGGATCTTTAACGTCTTGTCTTATCTCCAAGCAACAACTTATCAAGCTCATAAACTAGTTTAAGGTTATAGTTCCTTGCTATTAATTTGAAAAATCCGCACAATCTAGTGGAAAACGCAAAAAGTTAATTTTATCTCAACTTTCTTGCGGTTCCGCGTCGAAAATAGCGGTAAAAGCATTTTAAATTTGCACTAACCAATCACAACGCTGAATTATCATCTGCGAGCAGAAATCCGCTCTCATGGACAGCCGGCTTAAACGGATATAGGATAGCCTGAATTACTAACAAGCCAGCAAACAATCCAGCATCTCTCACCATCTTGAATTAAATTATTTAAATTTTTATTTATTTGCGTCTGCCGCCAAATAATGTGTTGGTCCACCATAATTTTCAAACACATTACGGATTTTTAGGTTGTTATCACAAATCATTTGCACATTTATAGAGTAAAAACCGTTACGATTTAAATAAAGCTGGGGATCTATAAATGGTTTTAAAATTGCGACATATGTACCATCTATTATTATAGCATCGACAGTACCTGGAAATCCTAATCGATTTAAAAATTCTCATTTTATTTCATCCCTTTCTTGTTGAGAATTTGGAAATATAATGGTTTTATTGCCCAAATAATCGTTTATGGCACTTACAACTAAAACAAAGTATTTTCCGATGATTCTCTGACTCATTCCAAAGTTTAGTCTTCACTGAGACAACTATGGTATGATCGAGTTGCTAAGAATTGTAAAGCTACAAGAACCATATTTGTGATGCTTATACCTCTAATATTTTGTCTCTGGGAGAGATGCAACATCTATTAGTTCTTAAACTAAAATCTTATTTATTCCAAACAGTTTTTTAAAGCGATTATCCGGTAATTCAAATGGATTACTGTGTCCCGCGGAGCTCGTTTTCTTTGTAAAAGCTGTAAATGAAGCAAACGCAATTGGTCACGTTGAAATGCTGCAGTAAAAATGGGTCACATTTTTAAAAATAAAAATAAAATGTAAGAAAAACCATTACTTCACAGACACATAACCTCAATAAATTGATCTCGCCTGCTAGAAAGCAATTAAGTTTTTTTTTATCTTTATGACATCTCACGAAGGCTTATGCCTAAATACCAGTGTACCGTGAGTGCCAGGTTACTGAATGTTTAACCCATTATTGTTGTGTTCCGTCAACGTTATCCAAGCACTGAAACATGCAGTTTTTGCATTTCACAGCAAATTTTAGACAACGCGGTAGTGCCACCACGGACGTTATTATTTTTTAAATAATTACTACCTAGGAATGGCAGAATACTACACAGTGGTTTGCCATTGCCAACTGTGAGGTGACAAGCAATGAAAAATCTGATGTCCGACACCGAGATTCGAACCCGGATCGCTGCGGTGAGAGGCTGACACGTTAGCCTCTGCACCACTGCTCGCCACAAAAGTGATTTTAATGCGAATTCCATGCTCGCTTTTCTGCCAAATTTTATAACCATTAAGCTTTCGTGCTCCCAGCACAGAACTTGGGGTTATTGTACCAAAACTTTTATAGCTTTTTAATAAGGGTAGATGGATGGGTGACTATAATTTACATATCAGTTCACGTTTAACAATAATAATGTTGACCAGTGATAATTAAAACATTTAATTTTAGCAGTTATTTAAGTTTTAAACTACATTTTACTGATAAACGTTACACAAGGAATTATAAGATTATACTAACTAAGCATATTAATTAGTATGTAATTAATTACTTATTTTTAGGGTGTTGGCCATAATAGTAAAATAATCTTTTATTGGGCTAGTTTGCACATGTTTTAAATTATTTTTATGCCAAAAAGTAGTTTGATTGACACCCTTTTACCCAAATTTTACCCAATTTCAGTATCTTGTCCCATTCAAAAGATAAACGGAGCGGTTGGGAGGACTTTTAATATCCTTACTGTATGTATAGTATACTTCCGTGTTTCCAATACTTCTTTATTTAACCAGAACATATTTTTCCAGGGTAATACCCAAATATAAATACGTAAAAGACACTTTTTATGCTTTTAAGATGCGATATAAAAAGAAACCTAATTTCCTGGAAAATTTATTCACATACAAAAAGCAAAATTATGTCTAATTTTGAAATTATGCAAATAATATATTCCTTTTTGACGTATAAAATGTAAAATCATAATGACTTTTTAAATTATCATTTTGAATAGATTATAGCATAAAAGAGTATTATTACTTAATGCAAAAAATAAATAAACCTACACAGGTTGAATAAAAAAATCAATCACAAAACCTAAGATGGTAGGTAACTCTACATGATAAACTATTTGTACAGCTTCATAAAAATTGATTTTAAAATGTTATTGGTTTTGAAGTTACCACTTCTTTTAAAGAAATTTTTTTATTATATTTCCCATATTTGCAGCAATGGCTAACCTCGATTACACTCCATCATTTTAGTGTTAATTCACATTGACTGTGTGCATCTAAAGGCCTCATTACCTACAAATTGTTATTTGTCATATTGAATATGAATATGAATACTGGTAGGCAATTATTAGTTATTTTTAGTTTAAAAATTAAAGAGCAAGTTTTTTATTGGGATTTTCTTGTGTTATAACTGTATTTAAAGTTATATTTAAAAATTATTAAAAATTAAAAGGCTGTTTATGTGCCTTAATGATAAAAATATGTATATATGAAAAAAATTGGAAACGTGTCCAGAAAAAAATAAATTTATCTTTAACATTAAACATTATTTTTAATTATGTAACAAGAAATAACAGTATTTGTTTTGTTTGTGTATGTGTTAACATAAATGGAAATATAACACATTAAATAGACTATCACAACACTCTTTGTAACTTAAAAATACTATTTTAAGAAAAAAAACTAACATGAGATTGTTGTTTAGCTTTTTAAAATAATTGTTTAATAGGAATGGGCAAGTTATAAAACGCAAATTTTTATTAAATCTAGTTGTTGTCGCAATTGTCCGTAACAATTTACTTATTAAAATAAACACATTTCATCTATAGCCACGGCAGCTTCAAAAAAGCGTCTCTTTCGAGCCAAAAATTATTTTTCCCTCTAATTCAGCAAATGATTCCATTAAAAAAATCTGTTAGCCTTATTAATGATCGTTTACCTACAGAAAAGCTTCCTTCTCTCGCCCGTAGTTATTGCTTTTCTTTAGGTACTTCCATTGCTTCTGCTCTGAGGAATTGTTTAGTATAATTCCTTCACTTGTGGTCCTAACAGATAAACTTGTGGTGCCGCACGTATGCATCCCAACACACACAAATAAAAGCGTTAAAAATAATTACCCTTTATTTTGTTTGTCCCAGGATAGGTGTAACAAGAGGACAAACGGACCAAAAATTTTTGAACTTTAAAACAAAATTTTGGAAAAACTGGTAGCATGGTTCAAAACTAATAAATATAAAATTTAACTCTAATTTGTTTTATACAGGGCGCGTTATAACTATAAATATGGAAAATTGCCAAGAGTAAAGTACCGTTATTTTTAAAAATAGTACAAAATTGTGAAACTAAATGTTGTAGAGAATTAAATTGTATGTCAAAATTTAAAGTTAAAGCACAAGAGTTAAAACAAATGTAATTGTCAATTTTTATATTACGCATTAAAACTTAAATAATGGGCAGGAGAAAGCAAAATTTTAAAGAAAATTTATTAATTTTAAAATTCGCTGCCTTACGACAAGTATTTTAAAAACGGTTATAGGTATAAGGTAAAAAGTTGACAAAAATATTTCTTTAATTAAATTCTTTAACTTTAAATTTTGTCATAAAATTAAATTCTCTACAACATTTACTTATATAATGTTGTCCTATTTTTCAAAATAAAGATACTTTACTCTTGCTCCTTTTTCATATTTTTAGATATAACTCGCCCTGTATATTACCAATTTAAGTAAAATTTTGTATTTATTAGTTTTGGACCATGCGAGTAGTTTTCCCAAAAGGACGTTTAAAAATTCCAAAATTTTTGGTCCATCTGTCCTCTTGTAATAGCTATCCTGGGACACACTGTATAGGGATATTCAAAATAACGAAAATTTTATTTTTGTAAATAAAACAAAAGCGGTAATGAATATGTCTTTTACTACTTATTTAAATAGCGTAAAGAAGTAATACATCTTTTAACGTTACTTCTTTTTGTTACTCCTCACATTCACTTTAACTTTACTTGATATCGTATGCAAATAAAAAGTAAAATCAATCATTTATAAAGAAAAAAACATTTATTTTAATTCACACCTAAATTTTCCGAGTAATGATAGGCGATAAAAGAAAAATGTGTAGGACCTTTTTAATGGGTTTTTATTTTTTAATTTTCATTTTTTTCGCTTATTTTTTAAATAATATTTTAACAATTTTGAACCACCCTGTATATCTTACGGCAAGTTCTATTGGAGGTTTTAGCATTAAAGACAAAGCAGAAATTTCTATGGAGAATATTTTTTTCGAAATAATAAAAATAAAAACAATTTACAGGTGTATAATCATATAGAATCATCGCCTTAAGTTTTGTAAACGATTTTTGAATTATCCTATATATTTTTGTCAGGGCCGTATTAACTGTTTGAGGCGCCCTAGGCTAGAATTCCCGGAGCGCCTATTTTCCACCAAAAAATTTTTGAAGAGCAAAAGTCCTTTCCTCCGTAGCGCCTATTTTGAGTGCCAGGCGCCTTACTTCATCACACGAAATAAAATTTGATGACCAAAAAAAAAGGTCATTCCCTCCTTGTCGCGTCTATTTCATTCCAAAGCACCTATATTCACAGGGAAATTAGTCACCAAAAATACCCACTCGACCTAAACTTTTTTAAAAACTTCCCTGTCTAGCGCCTATTACTCCCCTGTCTGCCTATTTCTTCATGCGCCCTAGGCTGTAGCATAGTCAGCCTAATGGTTAAAAGGACACTGATTTTTGTTGAAAATGAAATTTTCAATATTATAGGAAAATTAGGAAAATAATTTAATGTAATTGAGGTCATAATAAATATACAAAGGTAAAAAATAGTTTATTATCAATTAAATAATTGGAAGTTTAAATAACTTTGTACAGATTTTAACTAAAAAACTAATATAAACAGTAATGTTACTATAAAGCAGCATGTTCGGCAGTACTCATTATTAAGGCATCAGCATATTTTTCCAATATTAGTTCAGTACCTTTAACTTTTCAGTCATGTTAATATTGACGTCAGAACATAAATTCATGGTCCATGTGACTACAGTAAATGTAACAGCATTTACTGGAAAGGCTCTTAGAAGAGTTGGCGATAGACCTCTAAAAAGGCTTGATATTCCTTCTCCTTTAACACTTTTTACTAGACAATCATAAGAACTGGTATATTTAGTAGAGGTAATACCGTCGATTTGAAATCTGGATTTCAGGACATCAATAGGGTACACTATGGCCCATGACACAACACCTTAAAAGAAATAACTAATTAAAAAGTCTTAAATAGAAAATATCACATTTTAAAATGATAACACAAGTAAAGTAAACTAGATACAATACTGAAAAAAATTTTTTGATCATTTTTTTAAATACCTATATTTTTATGTTTTAAAAAACTAAAAAAAAATAAAACCAATTAAATTTTTTCTAACGTAAATTTTACCTCATATTCGAAATACCCTTTTATAATTAAAATTTAATTGAGTTAATAAATTTCTCTTAAAGAAGATCTATTTTGATTTTGATATGCACATTAATCTTAACAGGTCATTAGTCTCATTAGTAAACACCAATAATAATTTTTATTAATAAAAAGATATTTAATAATAAGCAAGAACATATATTGTTTATTTTTGTTGTTTTTAATAGTTAGAGAAAACCGAAGAAGGGCATTAAACGATTAAGATTACGACATAGAGACACATAAGTACACGTACAGCATGTTTTCGAAAGTTTTTACCAAATGCGAAACTTTTAATTTATTAACTTTACAAAAAATGTTTTTATTTACTTATCTATTTTAAACATTCATAAACGGCAAAAAAACTAAACAGCCGAGTGCAAAATTGAAAAACATGTTTTTTTGTCCTTGTGGATATGTCACAATTTTCGAAACTTGACAGCTCTTATTTAGTAACAATCGTAAATATTGCTGTTATCGAAAAAATTACGTGAAGTTATTTTGTTCGTAAAGATAATTTACGTTATCAAAGGTAACCTTGAAATATACAGGACGCGTCATAAGGAAATGTGCAACATGCCGGATTGACTCGGAGGAACGAAAACGAATTTTCGAAAAAATCGGAGAAAAAATATGATGTAGCCTTCAGCTATCATCAACGAAGTTAGAGAGTGATATACATATTTTTTTTGATAAAAAGTATGTGGTAATATAGACGATCGAAAAATAAAAAAGATTTTTGCTTTTTCAAAAAAATTAAATACTAGCGGAAATCCGGGTAAAGTGAATACCTTAAGATGTTTGAGACTTTATCAAGAAAGGTATAAGAGATAGCAACAAAATAAATACTACAAATCAATCTTTAATAATTGCGTCTACATATTTTGTACTCAATTAAGTTCACAAGTAAAAAATAAGTAACTAAAAATAAAATTCAAAAATGTGTCATATTATTCACTTTGCCCAGACTCCTGGGTAAAGTGGATATGGTGCCCAGGTAAAGTCAATTACCATCTTCTAATTACACAAAACAAAAACAAAACTTAATACAGTAAAAAACTTAAATTCACGTTTAAAGGTAATATCTTAAAAATTAAGAATGGCGGTTATCACAGATAGGTATAGTCTTCATTGCCTTCCAAAACGGATCATTGTTCATGACACCATTTTAGACATTTTCAACAAAATATGAGTTTTATAATCTGCAACTAAATATTCTTAAACCCGGGTAAAAAGGATACCATATCCACTTTGCCCTATTCACTTTGCCCAACACTGTCATTTTTGAGGTTAGGCCAAATCTTGCAAAAACTGTTGATTTTGTATGTTGATGTAATAATTAGTATATTATCAAAAGTCACTTTTACATATAATAGAACTATGGTACGTCCAAGGATGACAAACAAATAATATAATAATTATCATCAAAGCACTTGCCTCGATATATTGAAAATTATTTATGGAAAACACAATTTACCGTCGTCAAGACACTGCGCGACTCGGCCTCTTGCTTAAGTGCCGCTTATTGAGACATGATGGCCAAAAGTTTCTCTGACCACGAGGTTGATGTCAAACGAATAGTTTGGGCATATTGGGGACTATTCGCTTTGCCGCGGGTGTTCACTTTACCCGGGTTTCCCTATAATATGAAACCAGGAGCTTCTTAAAGCATCCCTTTACACGCAACATATAAATATTCTTATGGAAATTTGGTTTCTTAGCAAATAGGATTTTTTTGTGCAGTTAGTAAGTAAAAAAGTTTTATATTTGCTAAGAACTTCCAAACAAACGCTTATTATGTGAAAAAGTGAACATAAATTAAAATACAGAAATAACAAATTTTCTGGTCTTTGTGATAAATAAATATCATTTTTTAAATAACTATCAAGATTTTTACATAAAACTATGTAAACATTTTAAAGTTTTAAGTAAATTAGTATATGATCTTATTAATGATTTCTTTGCTCTTTAATGTGTCTAAAACAAAATCAA
Source organism: Listronotus bonariensis (assembly GCA_014170235.1). Taxonomy (NCBI): domain Eukaryota; kingdom Metazoa; phylum Arthropoda; class Insecta; order Coleoptera; family Curculionidae; genus Listronotus; species Listronotus bonariensis. The sequence continues at coordinate 46,569 of JACEGR010001978.1, read as the reverse complement.
TTTTAAATATACAGGGTTTCCCAACTTTATTTATACACGAAATACCTTTTTCCCCAAGATACAAAAATAAACTTAAAATAAAAAATGTTTATTCGAAGACACTCTTTTTACTGGCAGTACAAGGTGTCACAGAACATAATTTTATCATCAAGATGTTTTTTTTTCAAATGGAACACCTTGTATATTTCAACACCTAACAATTCTGTATTAAATTCAAATAAAAAATGTTTGCTGATATACTCATTAACGATTAGAAGTAAAGAAAAAAATGTTGGTTCTAATTATTTTTAAATAATTTTGTCACTGTCAAAATGACAAAAGATATAGTGCCATGTAATAAATTATCTTCTATTGTAAGAACTACTAAAAAGTAAGTCAGTTATTTAGTTTACTTTAAATACATATTAACTTACTTAACTTAAAACCAGTCATAATTGACGTATTGCTGTTTTTAGTGCAATTAAGTAAATATGAATGTGTCTAAATTAAACTAAATTGCTGACATACCCATAAGTAGTTCTTACAATGAAAGGTAATTATATTTTTAGTATTCCTTTTGTCATTCTGACAGTGACACAATTATTTAAAAATAATTAGAACCAAAGTATTATTTTCTTTCCTCAGTCTCAATTGTTACTCAAGTATAACAGCATACTGTTGATATCTCAAAAACAACAATAACGTTGACGTAAAGTGTGTTTTGATAAAAAATTTAATACAGAGTCAAAATTTGTTAAAATATTCAAGGTGTTCCATTTATAAAAAAACTACTTGACATAAAAGTCTGTTATTGAGACACCTTGTATATTAACTGGTATTATCAGTAAAAGAGTGTCTCCAAAACATATTTTTAATTTTAAGTTTATTTTTGTATATTCTACAGGGACGAAGTTAGTTTAGTGTAGGTCACCCTGTATATTTTAATGCAACACAATAAAAAAGTAAGTAATTGTTTTCGTACCAGCAAAGCCTCCACCCATCAACATACTAAAAGTGGATACTGGCAAATCATCACTTCTTCGAGTTAAAATTTCATACGTTAAGAAGTAACTTCCAAAAGCTGGAACTTCTCTTAACATAGTTAGGTTTAGACCTCTAAATACACCTTTTATGCCATTATTTTTATAAATCTTCTTTAAACAATCTAGCGGATCTTTACTTGTGTCACCCACCTAAAAAGAACAAAAGTAAATAATAGTTTCCAATCTACAAATTGTCGGCGAATGATGTTTACAAAGGAAAAATAAATCAAAAAGTTAATTTATTAAAAACAGTGTGTTTCCCGTGGCGCAGTGAACAGAGCTTTGATCTTTGAAGTCAGTCCGGTTCGAGTTCCGGCAGGGAGACACATTTAGGTGGTAGTTATTTAAAAATAACGTTCGTGGTGGTACTATCGCGTTGTCTAAAAGGTGCTGTGATAATGCAAAACTGCATGTTTTAGTGCTTGAACAACGTTGACGGATCAGGGGAAATCACGGGTTAAACATCTAACATCCACGGTACTTTGGTATTTAAGCATAGGCCTTCGTGGGATATCAGAAAGATAAAAAAGTATTGTGTAACTTGTAAAAAAGTGAAATATTTCCAGACCATGGTGAAGTTTGCTGCAACCACGCAGTTTCCGAAAATATGGTTTTTCTACGAGTTGCACATTGCACATACTATTGTTTTCCGATGAAAATAATTCTTTAATTTTTGTTTAAGATAGAAAAAATGCTAATTTTTGTTTTTAGTTTAATACATATAAACATTTAATAATTTAATCCCGATATAATACGTTGCTACGGTATTATATTATTTCTATCTCACAAAATATCAACTTTTTGACTAAGGTATATTGCGTTAAATCGTTGTATTTAGGCCTAACTAATTGTGAACGCATTTTGTAAAGACCTTTTAAAGACACCCTGTAAAAATCACAGAAAAGGGTAAGCGACCGGAATAAATATTTCCGGCCATGGCCGGAAAAGTACCCTGCCCAGTAAGGTCTTCTACCTACAGAAATTATGCATTTTGTAGGTAAGGAAACATTTGATCGGAGAAAAAAGTTATTCTTAATAGAATTTCTTGCTTGTGACAAAAATATGATTTACGACGAGAAAATGTGGATTTTGTATACATGATTTGCAAATATTTTAAAAACATGATTTTTCTTTAAGAGTATATTACTTAATATTTTTTATTTTTTAGCAAAATGTTAATTTAATTCATCATCTAAATAGCTCTTGCGATTAAAGCAAAGACTTTTTTTTCTAATAATAAAAAGTTTAATAAAACTAATTTTGCAGTTATCGAAAATTAATTATTTTAAATGTTTAATAAAATAACTTAAAAATCTTTAAAATAACAACAAATAATAAATTTATAATTTTCTATTAAAATACCTCCCTCCATTCAAATTAAGATATGTTATTTTAGCAAAATTGGAGAGTTTAATACAATGTTTTGCTAAAATTTTTATCGATTACAGAGTCTATTGCCAATACAATTAAATGACATTTTGGGTAAAAATAAAAAATAAACGCAGTTTACCCTTAGAGAAACTCATGAATTTAAAAAGTTTTTGCGATCCCTTAGATTTAAATTAACATTTTCTTTACGTAAATAATAATTTTTTACAAGCCAACATGTTGTATTCAAAATTACTGGTTTTTCGAAAAAAGATATTTTGGTTAAATCAATTTTTCCTCTTGTAAGCCGCATCCGTCGACAGACTGGTATGTTTTCTAAAACCTCTAAATTTATAAGGTAGTTTTATTTTGTTTTATTTTATGATATTTTGTCAATAATATTTAAGAAAACCTTTTGGAATATTTAACATTTATTCTTTTTTAAATTTAAATACTGTTATTGCTAAGTCTAAATTCGTTGGATTAATTTAACCTAAAAACGGCGTTAAACTATTTACCAAAGCATTATTGGTTTTTTGAATTTAATCACACATTTTTTGAAAATGTATTGCTTGAAATGTATTTTAAATAGATATTTTAGGTATTTACCTGCATTCTAGATTTTATTAGCTCCATAGGACTACAGATGAAACTTTGAACAAATCCAGCAGCTGCCCCAGCAAGGGCATGAGATTTTAACGATTCCGAATCATTCATCCATCTTTGAGTATTTCCGTAGATGCCAAACACAATGGCATTTATTCCAGCAACACCTGCATAAATATAGATTTTAATGGTTTTTTAAGTGTTAATTTTTTTTTACAAATAACTTCAACATCTTTTGGGAAGTTTTTAACAAATGCAAAACTTTTTAATTATTAATCTTTTAAAAAATATTTCTTTTCCTAAAAAATAATGCTTGGTGAGAAATTAAAAAAAAAAACAAGAATACAGTTCATGTTCAAATTTAATTTATAAATAACTTTTTGGTTTTTGACAGATTTTAATAAATTTTTGGTCTAGTTTTAGGTCTTTCCATTAATTATTATTTATTAGGTGGATTGCAAAAACTTTTATAGGATTAGGTGTTATAAAGGGAGAGCCAAATGTTTCATTTTGCTCAAATTTTCGAACACTCTGTGAAATAATTTTACGCCATAATTTTTTACCAGTATATTGGGTTTTAATGCCCCAACATTTCTTAACATTTGCTTTTTTATTTGTGTCAGTATCTTTATTCTAAAAGGAAATACAAATTTTTAAAAACGCAACCCAATTTAATTATGATGGTCGTCATATACGCAATATTGCGAACATAATGGGGAAACTTAAATTTTGATGGTCATGTTTTCGAAACTAAAAATTATAACTTGAAACTCAATACACGAATTTCATTGTCTTACTTAAAAAGTTTTTATTTCTTTTATAATAGCGATACTAATAATATATGTATATAAAAAGGAAATATTAATAAAAGATGGGGTTTTAAAATCCAATACACTGGTTAGTTGTATTGTTATTGTAATTGTAACGGTAAATTATTCTACAGAGTGTTCGAGAATTTGAGCAAAAACAACATTTGGCTCTCCCCTGTATAACACCTAATTCTATAAAAGTTGTTGCAATACTCATGTTAAAAAATAATCTTGATGGAAGGAGCTACAACTGCACCAAAAGATAATTAAAATCTAAAAACCAAAAACTAATTTAAAATTTTGTCCCTTCTGTATTTTTGTCCAGGAGTGTATTTGTGTGTTGGATATACAGGGTGGCTTTAAAATGGGTCTGTTTCCAAATTAATAAATTATTCTTTTTTTTTTTTGGACAAACCACGAAGGCTAAAAGCCTAAATACTAACGTACCGTGGGTGTCTTTCATGCGATGATTTTTTAACTTATAGTTGGGATTACTTGTCTTAAATTAAATTTTAATAAAAGTGATCATGAGAAATTACTGAAATGTATTTTTATTTTTTCTATTTTTTTTTATATTTATTAAAAACATCTATAAATGACAGGACATAATAAAAACTATATATTAAAAATAAAACCAAACAACGGTGTGCAGCTCGTATTTCAAGGGTACATGGTAAAAAAATTCATAGGCTTTTTCTGTTCGTAATAATAATTTACGTCATTAAGGTTCATCTTAACATGTACAAGGTGGATCATTTTTGGTGTAAGCATAGATTTTTAAATTGAATTTTTAAGCAGAAACTAATCCATTTTTTAATAAAATAATTAAAAAACGTTTTACCTAATGCGGGTTTCTAAATAATTCTTTTTATACAGAGTGGTATTTAAGTATATATAATAAATTACCAAACTATTTATTAGGTATACAATGAAAATTTTAAGACAAAAAATCGTCTGTTTTGTTTTTAAAGTGAATACTTAATTAATACCCTGTATATTATTAAAATCACTAATAAATTATACAGTTAACCCACCTAATAGCGGACTGGTTACTCCTCTGTAGACTCCCCTAATGCCTTCCTTGGCAAAAATGGATTGAAGGCAGTGAAAAGTACCTTTATATCTTGGGTTCAGCGAATCTTGAGTTTGAAGACATACCTTTACTGTGTCAAGAGGATGACCAACAGCAATACCGGCGCAACCTAAATAAAGATTGTGATTTGGGTTTATTTAATAAATGTTAATATACAATGCATTCCAATTAAAACGAGCCCACGTCATTCCTAGTACAATAAAATTCTGTTTGCTACTTTTTGACATCTAACCTTTATTTTTTTAAAATTTTAAATTTTTATTCTAGAATGCTAATAACGTAATAAAAGAATTAATTTTGGACCAAGTAGTCACGAAAACATAAAAACGTACTTTTCGTGACCCCTTGGGACCAAATTCACAAGTTAATTGCATAAATAGCACTCTAAATTAAAAATTAAAAATATTTTTTGGTAAGATCAAAAAATTTGCAAATAAAGTGTCAAAGTATTATTCATTTAAAATAAGAAAGTTAAAGTTATTTTTGGCTAAAGTAAAGTAACTGAAAACAGCTAAATACACAGCAAAAATAATGCACATTTTGGTGATATGCCTAGGTTCCAAATTTTATTTTGTTATTTCCAAATATAAGAAGGTTACAGGGGCTAAACACCAGGTATTTAGGGTACATTTTCTCGAAAATTTACTAAACCGATTTTAAAAAACTGAAGTCTGTTAAAAATACAATTTGAAGTTCTTTAAGATAAGGCATACTTGACCTCCTTTTCCATTTAAACTTTTTGACGTTTGGGTTTAAATTATACGTTGGGTTTTAACTGAAATGCACCGTATGTAGAATGTCATACAGTGTACACGGATACCCTTAACTATACCTGTAATTTTTAATTTTATACTAAAAAACAATAAAAGAACACCAAAAAAGTCGTTTTTATTTTAAAATTAGTGCTGGTCACCGGAAACGGTTCTTAGTTAACCATTTAACCGGTTTTCAGCTAACCGCGGTTTTGTTTACCGGTATCCGAAAACCGGTTTTAAAATGCCGGTTAACCGGTTTTTCGCATAATTGGTTTTCGATTAACCACAGTTTTGGCTAAAACCGAAAATTGGTTTTTCTGTTTCGAAAATCAATTAATCGGCATTAAGTGAAGCTTGATTTTGGTTAAAGCCGGTTTTTTGGATAAGCGGTTTTTGGATATCGATAAATGGGTTTTGGTTAATTGCGGTTTTTATCCAAAGAAAAAGAAAAAACCGATCATTTTGTAAAATCAGGTATTGTTTAACAGATTATTTGGGTTGCAAGCTTCGAAATATATATTTAAAATCGATTGTAAATAACTAAAATAAAACTTGATAATTGAATTAGTAAAGAGATATCTTTATTTTAAACAAAAAAAAATAATAAAAATTTGGGGAACTATTCAAACAAATTATATTTTATAGAACACCGTATTTGGTATTTCTTTTATGACCTGGAAGAATAGCAATAGACGACGCTATATCGCTATATTTTGTTTTTGTTTCTACAATTTAATTAATTTATTTTAAAGAATCTTATAAGATGTTTATTATTATTATAGCTCCGTTGTCAACCCAAAAACGATTAACCAAAAACTAAACATTATATTCAGTTAGAATATAATTTTTGGTTTTTGGTTAACCGTGATTTAGGTACCTTAACCGGTTTGGGTTTTAAAAATCGCTTTCGATTTTAAAAACCGTTTTCGTTTTTTTTTTGTTTTAAAAACCGGTTTTTGAATATTTGGTTAACCGGTATCAACCGAGACCGGTTTTATAGAACACCAAGTAACCGGTTTTGCTTTTTTCGGTTTTGCCAGCATTTCTTAAAATTTACGACTGAAAACATTGGGTGCATTATAGGTGGTGTATACTGGTAGATTACAGGTTGTCCGAATTTCGTTGTAATTGCAGGGTATCTTGGTTATCCTTAGAGATAGAGACTTGCAGTCTTCGCAAACTATTCTTAACATACAGGGCAAAATTATTTTTTTCCTTTTTGGACCCCCTCGTATTTCAGTTGTCTTGTAACTAATAACAAAAGTAAAAACTAATATAATATATATTTTTACGTTTAATTTAGTGGTTTAGCTAGATTTTTTTAATTTATATTTTTGAAATATGAACCAAACATGTGATTTTTCTATGGAACACCCTCTATTTTTCTTAATCAGGTAATTGTAGAGAATGACAGCTTCGTTATTTCTTTATTTTTAGACCCTAAACTAATATTTTTAATTTTAAAATTAAATTTCAATAGTAGGACATGATATAGACTTTATAGTTAAAGAATAAAGTTAGTCCTACGTTCATAATTTGTTTACATTTTACAGCAAAATCTAAATTTAAGTTTTTGTTTTATATTTTGCCTCGCCCTGCACTCCTATTCATCCCTCGGTTCTGCAAGTTTGTATACTTTTTAATTAATTAAATGGAAAGCTAATTACAAAAATATTCAATTTTCAAATACAGAGTGTCCGCTAATTAATGGTACACAGAAAAACCACAGATTTGTTATGCCAAAATATAAAGATTAAACCACACATAGCTATATCCAAAAGTTGATAGTAAGGAAGATACAGAGTATCAAAGTGAAAAAAATAATTTTAATTTCTTTTGATAGCTTTTGATACGTTTTCAATATTTTAATAAAACGCGGTATCTAGGGTTTCTTTGACATGAGCTATTCAGATCTGATATTCATTTTTATGTGTAAACAAGAGCGGGGCTGTCTACACTATTTTTTTAAACGTCCTACACTGTTTTTACCATCTAAGTAAAACTTCCCAATGGTCTGTACACAAAAAGGTACACTTTGTAAGAATAGCTCTGAGCAACCGTTTTCAAGAATTAATGTGGTTTAGAGCAATCAAAAAATGCCTTTAAAAATAGCGTATTACCCATTATATTATAAACGAATGATTTAATGTATTTTATTATATACAGACTTGGTATAAAAAACGGGAACGGTGAATTAGCTCAGCAACCATCAAATATAGATGAACCAAATTTTTTGTGTTAAAGGGTAACTGAACATGAAGAATTTAAAAATTGTATTTGCAAGGTTGCCAAGTTTATGGTTAGTTAACTTTATGATAACCTTATATTAACGTTTTTTTACTTCTGTCAATTACAGAGATATGACATGATGCTTTTTGTCAAATTAATACAAAAACGGCGATCTAACCAATATTCGTCAAAATTAGTACATTTTTTAATTCTTTATGTTCAATTACTTCTACGCACAAAATTTAATTTATTTATATTTAACGGTTCCTGAGATAATCCAGCGTTCCGGTTTTTTCTACTAACTGTACTTTTTGGTTGCACTAAAACACTTTAATGCAAATATCTTGAAAACAGTTGCTCAGTGCAATTCTTACAAAGTATACCTTTTTGTGTAGAAAGCATAGGGCAGTGTACTAGTTTACTTAGATAATACATACAGAGTAGCGCAAAAAGTTGGGACCATTTAAAAAAATTAACTACACTTATACTAGCTCCCCCAGTTTACACATAAAAATTAATATCAGATCTAAATAGCTAATGTCAAAAAACCCCTAGATATCGAGTTTCACTAAAATATTCAAAACATATCAAAAATTATCGAAAAAATTAAAATATTTTTTTTTACTTTGACATCCTGTATCTTTCTCATTATCAACTTTTGAATATAAGTATGTTTAGTTAAATCTTAATATTTTGACATAGGAAATCTAGGGTTTTTCTGTGTACTATTAATTGGCGGACACCCTGTATATATTAAGTAAACAAACTTGAGAAATTGACGGGTAAATAAGGTGCTGGGTAAATGGTTCATACTAAGATTTGGCTGTAAAATGTTAATACATGATAAACTTAGGGTTAACTTTATTCTGTGGTTATAATCATGGCCCACTATACGAAATTCAGTTTTAAAATTTAAAGCATTAATTTAGGGTCCAAAATTAAAAAATAACTATAAGGTAATGCATATTTTTGAAAACCTCTCATTCTCTATATTGTAATAAATAGGAAATATACAGGGTGTTCTATAAGAAAAATCATATTTATGGTTCATATGTCGAAAAATATATGTATATATTTTTTAATCCAACTGCATCACTGGATTGTATGTAAAAATATTTATCAATATGAGTTTTTAATTTTGTTGTAAGTTAGAAGACAAATAATATGCGAGGGGTCCAAAAATAGAGAAAAATGAATTTTGCCTTGTATCTCAAAAACTAAAGGGCTCATGAAAAATAAAAAAGTGCCAAAATTTGTTTCATCAAAAGTGCGAAAACTGCAAGTCCCTATCTCTAATAATAACCAAGATACCCTGCAATTGCAATGACATCCGGACACCCTGTACATGCAGGTAATTTTCCTTGGAATGGGTCAAAATTTTAAGACTGAAAGTTAAAATATTACCCTCGATTACAAACATTAAAACTATTCTTTACTCAGCAATTACAAAACATTTTATCTTTGAAGAAATTTTAAGATTCTTTAAAATTTTCTGTTTTTAAACTTTGTTAACTTAAAACTTAATTAAGCAAAAATAATAGAAATTAATGTCATAAAATACAGGGTGTTTCAGCACTATACGATCAAACTTTTAGGGGTTATTCAGGGCAACAGTAAAAATATTTATCATCACAACAAAATTAATAAAATAAAAATTATTTAATAAAAAAACTATTAGCAAAATAAAAATAAAATAATAAATTATTAATTAAACATTGACATTGACATTTTAAATGATTGCTGCAATGTATATACAGAAGGCAAAAATTAAATGCAAAAATCCTATTTAGGCATTTCATCTTTCTAAATTTTAACGCTTCTTAGGGCTGTAGTCCCTATACTCAAAGGTTTTCTACTTTTGCATTGAATAACCCCTAGAAGGTTGGTTCAATATTTCTGAAACACCCTGTATAATAGTTTATTTACTTACCTCCTAGACATCCTGCGATAAAATCAAGAGCCATTACCAGGACTTTCAATGTGATATACGTCGACAAATGTGATAATTTTCTTTACAACCGAGTTTACGCTTCCTATTAGGCGGATATTGGCATATATTTTATAGTAATCCTGTGGTAGAAATAATGAATCCATGTACTATCTTGGAAAAGTCTGCAAATCAGAATAATATATAAAATATTTCATTAACATACAAATAATAATTAAAAACATATTATAAAAATTTTAAGGAATATAAATTGGAGTAAAAATTAGACATTCGATTCTTTGGAAAAAATTGAGACACCTACAATATATAAAAATAGATAAAATTTCCTTTTTTGGTCGTCTAAGAATATATCTATGTCTGTATATAAAATATTTTAACACATGTATAAAAATAATATTGTTATAATTAGTTATATTTGAAAGATACATTTTTGACGAATAAACTTTTAAATTCGCCTTTTAAAATTTTGCCGTAGATCTTTAACCGGTTGAGATTTTTCTCTGCTAAAATCGCACTGTGGGCAAAAGCTTTCACGTAGGCGTCTGACGCTCTTAAAATTGGTATTTTTAAACCAAATTATGAGTATAGGGGTAAGACAAGACGTGTCGTGGGGTTGCAGTGCAGTATTTTAAAACAAATCCAAAGATGTAAAATACTACGACATTTTACTTCATTTTCTTTTAAAAACATTTATTATGTAGGTAAATGATCTTTTTGATACCGAATGTCGTACCTCTCAAAACTAATAGAATATGTTGTAAAAACAATTGCTTGTGTTTCGTTAAAAGTTAAACAAATAAAAACAATAATTTGTGTTTATGTATCTCCTACGATGTTAAAATAATTGTAAGATGAATTTGGTATAAGGATATATTTTTATTGTTAATACCATATTTTACCTATAAATATTTTAACGTCGTGAGAGATATATAAGCACAAACTTTTTAATTTTTAAACTTTTAACGGAACACAAGCAATTGTTTTTAAAACATATTCTAATAGTTTTTGTTTTAATGGCAATTACGATAAATTGCGACGTACGCCATTCAGTAATTAAAAAATCATTTACCTACATAATAAATGTTGTTAAAAAATAAAGTAAACCGTCGTAGTGTTTTACATCTTTGGACTTGTTTTAAAATACCGCATTTAGAAATATTATTAAAGTGATATGGTTCTGTTTTGGTTTTTGAGCTAGGGTAAAAAAACTAAAAAAATAAAGTTTAGAACCCTCTAGTAAAAAAAAATTAATAAGATAAAATTGATTTCGTATTTTTCTGAAAGTAAGTAAACTAAGAGGAGTGATTTTAGAATGATCACGGCACTCTGGAGGAAAAATAAAAATTGAATTTAAAAATACAATTTAACCAAAATTTCTTATAAAACTATTGTACTTCGACTAAAAATGATTTATAGAATCCAAGAAACAAAAAATATACAGGGTGTCCCATTTAAAAATCAAAAGTTCCAGTTATTTCCAGTGAAACCGAAAATCGTAAAGACTTATCATATACACCTAAAAATAACTTTTTGTTAATCCAACAACCCTACCAAGTTTCGTCAGTATCGATGAAGAATTTAAAAATGGTAGCCGGAAAGTGATCTCGTTGTCACCATTTTTTTTTGTAAAATTAGGTCATAAATAAACACAATAAAGTTTTTTACCGCAATTAAAAAACACACTATATTTAAATATGTACAAACCACAACAAATAAAAATTATATTGTTTAAAATAATTTAATTCTTTTCTTTTGTATGACCTAAACTACTAATCAGTACAAAAATTTCATAACTTATTATTAACTCTTTTAGGCCCAAAAGTTTCCATACATATTTTAAAACTATTTAAATAACAGTAATTAAGATAAAATTTGTGTTTTCAAATAAATAGAAAAATTGACAAACATGCGTAAATGTCTTTTAAGTGAATCGTCATTATTTACGTTATTAAAAACTATTTTGTTGGCAAATATTTTGAATATACGACTTTAAAAATCATTAAAATTTTAAACTACAAGTAACCGACAAAATTAAATAAACCAAATTTTGTACTAGAGGTAACTGAACAGGAAGAATTAGAAAATTGTATATGCAAGGTTGCTAAGTTTATAGTTTTCTCTGTAGGTTTAGAAATTTTATAATTTTAAATGGAACACCCTATATTTTATTATTGTAATTAATTGCTTGTATTAACTTTATTATGACTTAATATAATGGTTTTTTACTCTTGTCAATTTCGGAGATATGACATCATGCTTTTCCCGAAATTAATATAAAATCAGCTAGGTATGGTCGATAATCTAAAAAACAATTCAACCAATATGTGTCAAAATTACTACAGGGGTAAAACTAAACCTTCTTAATTCATGAATAGCATTTTTGAGGCGTTTCCAATATTCTTAAAAAAAGTTAACAAATGGGAATCAGGAAATTTAATTATGAAACATCGCAAATGCAATTCCTAAATTAAGAATGTTCAGTTACTCCCCAGTACTAATTTTAACGAAATTCGGTTTGATCGTTTTGAGATTATTGACCATACCCGGTCGTTTTTGTATTTAAGCTTAATGCCATATCTACAAAATTGACAAGAGTAAAAAACGATAATATTAGGTCATAATAAAGTTGATACAGGCAATTGATTACAATAATAAAAATGGGCTGTTCCATTTAAAAATGTAAAATTCCCTATCTTACAGAGAAAACTATAAACTTGGCAACCTGAAATATTATTTTTAAATTATTTATGTTTAGTTACCTCTTTGCACTAAATTTGGTTCATTTATACTTAATGGTTGCTGAGATATTCCACCGTTCCGGTTTTTCTTAACCCTGTACATTGACCTGCCTATGACCAATATGAAAAATGTTGTATTTTTCAAAAATTTTAATCTTGATAAAAATATCTGCATCAACTCACAAACACTTTCGAATAAATATCTTAGCGTATACAAGGTAGATTCAAATTTAAAAATTTTGCATTAGAGAAAACTACCTTAATTTTTACACAAAACAGTTATGTCAAAATTTTACAAAAATGAACCTCCTGCTAAAAAATGTAAAATACAACACACCCTTCCAAACTACCCGTAGAGCGACTAGTTCGAACTAAATGTTAACTATTTTAAATAATTCTTATTGAAGCTTGCTTTCGAGAAACTGACTAATATGTGTTATTCTTAAAGGACCTAAATATCTATATTTATGTCATTTAAAATATCAAACGGAAATTAAAGTTTCCTTTTGCTTTAATAAGGCTAAAGTTTCAAAGTTTCTTTGTTCGTATTGAAAAAGCGCCTTTACTTTACAGACTTTGAATTTTTTTGTGTTTCGATTAATCCTACAATTTTAAAACTTTTGTGGACACTTTTTATTGGCATAGTGTCAATTACATTAAATATTAAAAAAATTAACAAAATAAAATTAAAATAAATAAAAAATCAATAGAGTAAAGAAAACGAAAACTCTGTAGAACATTAATTTAAGGAACATTTTAAATTTAAGCCTAATAGATCCAAAAAAAAGTATAGCATACTTACAATAGTTAATTTTGTTTGATCTAGTCTCTCTACGGGGTAATTTGGAAAAGTATGTTTTTATTTCCGTTTTTAAAGCAAAAGCACTGTATAACGGCACAAGGTGTTCTGCTCGGGGGTAAACGAACGGACGGGCAGCAACCATCCAAATCATGGAATGAATGGTGTGTGAATGGGAAGGAGTAGGGGTCAAGGTACAAAAGCCCTCAGGCTGCAGTGCACCACCTAGGGGGCGGTCGTCGGACGTAGTTGGAATGACTTTTGCTACACGAAAAATCCCTTATTGTCTATGCCTTAGTTGTGCTTTAAATATCTAGGAGATGTAATAAAAAATTTCATATAATATCTAGGGGAATACCTAGTAAATTTCTAATTTGACTAATTTGTTTTCTTATCCCAAATATATTCGATAATATTTACAATTAAATATCAACAGTACAAACTACAATGTCGTTTAAATTAATAATAAACAACCTTCTTAAGAAAATAAAAAACGCGTGTCTAATGATTTTTTTTATAAATTGGGTGATTTTTAAGTATCTGCCAATATTTAACTGAATAAATGTAAAGTTAAAATATTACGATTTAACTTAACTTACCTCAGTACAAAAGTTTATATTAACTAAGATACGGGATGTCAAGGTTCAAAAATATATTAAAATAATATTGGCACGTTTTGAATATTGCAATAAAACCCGGTATCTAGAGGTTTTCTGATATAAACAATTCATATCTAATGATAATTTTTTAGGTGTTAACTGAAGGACGTCACTCTAGTTTTATCTTCTCAAAAACTTTTTGGTGTTTATCTAAGCAAACCAATATTTTCTTCTATGCTTTCTATACAAAATAGGTGTACCTTATAAATATGGCTTTAAGCCATCCTTTTCAAGATATTTGCATTTAAATGGGTTAGTGCAACCAAAAAGTATATTGATGTAATACATGAAATCAGTCGTTTCTGATGTAGTTATGGCTAATACGCTGTTTTTAAAGGCATTTTTGGGTTGCAACAAAGACAATTGTAGTTTCACTATAGACACCCAGAACAATGCTAAATTTTTGGTCATCAGCTTGGACGCTCGCTTCGTAGAATTTATGAAGCGGGTATCCATCGAGTACACACTTAAAAAGTACGCCGCTTCTTAAATTCAACCAAGCCAGCACCCAAACTGATGCCAAAAATTTAGCATTGTCCTGGGAGTCTATAGTGATACTACAATTGTCCTTAGTTGCACTAAAGAAATTAAAAGCGAATATCTAAAAAACGATGCTTAGAGCGATTCTTACCTGTTTTGTGTAAAAAGCATAGTAGACTTTAATATTTTACTTGGATGGTCCCTAAAGGGAAGCACAAAAAAGTTGCGACTTTTTTTTTAGAAAAATTTAAAGAAGTATAGGAAAACTCCTCTAGTAAACTTTTAAAGATTAACATCACATATGAAATCTATATCAGAAAATTCCTAAAAACTGATTTTTAATACAACATTCAATAGTATCAAATATTATCGAAATAATTTAAAAGTAATTTTTGAACTTTAACACCCATATCACAGTAAGTATCAACTTTTGTACTATGGTAAGTTTAGTTAAATTGCAATATTTTAGTTTTAAAATTCCCCAGTTGAATTTTGACAAATTACTTAAAGACCACCCTGTATATACCAAAAGCAGTTTATTATTTTTTTAGGACGTTATTACCATTAATGGACGGCAACGTGAAAGTTCACTAACCGACATGTTATTCGAACTATGGCAAATATAATACTGCAACAAATTGCAAAATTTATAAAAATGATCATTTTCTTAACAATGTTTATATTAGGGTCACAGTTTATCATTTTTTAGTATAATAAATTTTGATAATGGCTGTTCTTTTAACAATATGTTTTCCATTTTTTTTAATTATTTAAAGTATTACAAATGTAAAATAAAAGCAATGATATCCATCTTGAATCAGGTTTAGAAATTTTTAGGTATACAACGTGTCCAAGATAAGGAGGGCCAGTATGGGCATCTTGGTAATGGTAAGAGATACAAAGTCGGTTTAAGATGCTCGCCCACTTCGCCGAGTTTCTTTAACATGTAATTTAATGGAACCCCACCAATATAAGCGGCGCGGCGGGCGCGTCTATATTGGTGGGGTTTCATTTAAATACATAAACTTATCCGGAGCAATTTTGACTCGTCGCGACGCGTCGCTTAAGTGGGCGAGCACCTTAAATGAGAACAAAGTTAGGGTTTTATGTGGCTAATATTTTACCGTTTAAATAGTTTTAAAATTTCGAGTATTCCCGGAGATATCCGAAAAAAACCGAAAAATTAGAATTTTTTTATTTTTTCCTGGTCTTATTTAAAATCAGATTTAAAAATAAATTGCACTTTTGCATTGCCACTTTTTCTGCTCTATCTATTGGTGGTATTTTATTTACACTGCAAAGTTTCGTTTTCGTAGGACCATCATCAATTGTATTTTTTGAATACGATTCTGATATTTTAATATCAAAATTTAAAAGCCTATTCAAATACAAATTCAATGATGTATCACACATTTAGGTTTAATCCCAATTCGGACCTGTAATTTTTCAAATTTGATAAAAATAATTACCTTTACATTTTAAGTTAATAAATTTCTTTAATAAACCAAGCAGAACTTAACGAAAACTCTCTAACATCACTAATTTACATTTCTAAACATGATCCTGTTATTTAAATATTGAAATTTAAATCCCCAATTTTATTTTAAATTTACTTAATGGAATAACCATCATACAGCCCTGTATTTATCAGAATTCGCTAAAATTAGTAAGTAGGTACTACATTTGAAACTAATGCATTGGTTTAGAAAATATTAATAACTTAAAAATACCGAAATAATAAATGATTAAATGATTTTCTTATAAAATAACAATTTTTATGCGGAACTTGTTTAACGTTTTTCTACTTAGGTAATGCTAACAACAAGCAAAACATATTTACTAATTTTTAACTGTAATTTATCTAAAATCAGTTAAGTTGGTAATGGATTATTTGTTTTTCTTAACATTGACGATATGACAGTATGATCATAAATTTTCGGGCGGAATCATGCAAAATCCCTCCAAATTGTTTTGCATTTGCTCAGATTTAGGATTTTACCATCATACCATCAACGTTAAGAAAAACAAATTATCTACTTTCAACTCAATTATTTACATTTTTGAAGACTTTTCTGATATTTTAGATAAATTACAGTTAAAAGTTATTAAAGATGTTTTGTTTCTTTTAGATTTACTTAAATCAAAGACAGTTATAGTTTCACTACTATAATTGTCTTTGCTTAGGTAAATAGAAAAAAGCGTATAAAAATTGTTTAATTTAAGTTTTAATTTTAGAGGTGAATTATTTTATCATTTATTACTTGGATTTTTAGTAATTATTTTTTACTAAACTTATGTATTATTTTTAAACCGAAAAGTTTTTACCGTACTCTAAAAATACAGGGTCGTATCACGATTAAACCATAATGTAAATTTGAAATAAAACTGGCATTAAAATTTTAATAATAAAATATCAGGACCGTATTATAAAAATGTAAGTTAGTGATGCTAGGGGATTTTTATTAAGTTCTGTTTGGCTTTGAAAGTAATTTAAAATTTAAAAAGTTAATTATTTTTATTTAATTTATAAAAATATAGGTACGTATTGGAATTAAGCCTCAATGTGTGATACATCTTTAACTTTGTATTAAAACAGACTGTTAAATTTCTATATTGGAATATCACGACGTATTTTAAAGAAACAAGTTGATGGTGGTCCTACGACAACGACCGACCTTGTATCTCTTAACATTTCCAAAATGCCTATACTGGTCCTCCTTATCTTGGACACGTTGTATACTTTAATACACTTACAATTAAAAATTTTAATTTACAACACTGGTATATCATAAACTACACAACCAATCCTAATTAAAGTTCACGAACACTATTAGGTAACTTTAATGAAAATTAAACACAGATACCACTTCTTGTATGTGTTAATTTATGATTTATAGATAAAAAAAAACCTCATATAAATGCAATAGATGAATTTTTCCATATTTTCTCCTGGGCCCACAATAAAACCGAATACTTTTCAATACCCTTTGATCATTTGCAAATTACGATGTTGTAAAATAAATAAATATAAATCAATTATATGTATGAAATTAGGATATTTATAAACAATTTAAAAGTAGAAAAAAATATGCTTTAAAAAATAGGACGTTTGCAAGGAGTAGTGCGACCATTAAAGTCAAAGCTGTAAAGAATATCTGTAATAAAAAACCCAAAATTAAAAATATTAAAGAATCGACAGCGAGTTATGTTTCTGATGAAAATGGGATATATTATATTATTATTATTATTATTATAATACAGGGTATTCATTTAACAACTTACTATTCAAGTTATCTGCTTAAAGAGATATATTTGAAAAAATTGCAAAAACATGTCAAGATATTTATTGAGGGGGAACGTTTTTACAAAAAAAAAGGAGGGCCCCTCAACCCCTTAACGTTTTTTTGTTTATAAAATTTTCATATTCGCTAACGTTTCAGTTTATAATATTTATATACTGTTGCAATTATTTGTAAATTAAACCGACCTCTTAAACTTACTATCTATTAAACGTGCATAATTCGTGATTTTAATTCATAAAAAAGGGATAGCAAATATATTAATTTAAAACTACTTGTGTATAATACATTTTCGGAAAACAAAGTATATAGGGTATTTAATTGTTGAAACCGGTCACATATTGCTATTCGTTTTTATAAAAGTTGTGGGAAAACTTAACATTAAATGTCTTAAGCTGGTTTTACACTTATCAAACTTTTTGACAAATAAGTTTGATCAAATATTTGGTACAATTTGTTTAAAGACAAAGTTGTAAATTAAAAGAAATTATGTGACAAACTTCTTAGAAGTAAGGTTGCCAACCGAGGGGATTCTGGCAGTTTCCCGTAAAAAGCAAATATTTTATTATAATAAGCACATTTCTACGTTATCTTATTAAAAATCAAAATAAAAACCAAACATTACGCAATAACGATGAAATTCAGGTTAAGTCAATTTCTAATCCATTGGGTTGGTAGTTTTGCGTCAAATATTTGAAGAAAAAATAGAATCTTTACTAACCCTTTAAACAAAATTGACAAGGAAACCTTAAATTTTTGTGATATTCAGTTTGCTGTTTTACACAGTCAAATTTCTTCAGAAAAAACTTGGTTTATCTTATTTCGCCCAAAATTTCGTTAAAAAATTAAAAACTTTCTGATCCACTTTTTCTTTGTCCTGCGATACACTGTATAAAAAAATGCCCCAATGATTCTTGTATGATCCAGAATTATGCAGTTTAGCAGATTTTTTTCTGGAAAACTAACCAAGCTTTGTAAAAATATCCAAAACACAAAAAAGTTGTATTTTTAGGTGTTTTATACAGAAAAACTATAACAGTTGCAAAAAGTCAGTGGCGTACATTTTTATTGTCAATAATATTATCTAAGATGCGTCCCACGCCGCCACTGGTTTTACTAATTAAAAATAGTTTAGAGCTAAGTTAACTTTCCATGTTAACAAATACCACAGTCAAATTTTATTAAAATCGGATAAGGCATATTTAAGATATACCAAACAATTTAAAAGTTTAAAGGGGGACGACTGTATAATTAGCAATGAGTAAAGTGTCTGGCAATCAGAGGCGCAATTAGAGGGGCGCTAGAAGGGCTTAGCCCCCCAAGATGCCTGTTAACCCCCTCCCCAAAGTTATTAAGCATTTCAAATAGAGGATTTCTCTAAACGGTCTGTACAAAATGTTACCACACTTGGGGCAAAGTACAACGACCTAACCTAATTTACCTTACTCAAAAGGTGGATCGTTTACGAGATACAGGGTGTTAAAATTTTCATTTTATTTTAGTTATTTTTAAATTTCTTTCTTATTATAAAAAACTTTTCCATAAAATTACGTATTAGCAAGTAATAAGAGGAGTGCGGAAACAAAACTAAATGTGGAGGGAGCCACCTGTAGCCCTTCGCTTATGTTCAAAATACAATTAAAAAAAAAATAGGCCTCTGTATATTATAGCTTCAGTGAAACATTTCTATTCTACCATATTTTTTAAACAAAACATTTATATACGAGAAACTGTTGGGAAAATAATCCGAATTAAATTTTATATTCCACATAAAGATTTTTCTCTATTCTTTCGTGCTTTATATAGGCCGCCTGGATTTTTCTAGAAGGTAGGTTCAGAATGCTACGACAAATTATTTGCGAAAAAATACAACGAACTAACGCAATTTTCCTCAGTTGAAAAGTTGATCCTTTGTAAGATACAGGGTGTCAAAAAATAAAATAAAATAGAATCTCTGAAACCCTATATCTTAGATTGTTTTGGGACCCAATAAATTTGTGGTAGCATTTTATAAGACCTTTCGTATGAAATATAACTTTTAATCTTATATATCTCTAAAACGGTTGGTCAAATCGATATTTACTAAGTGTACCTCTTTGGTGCAAAAAATATGAGAAAATAGTTTTTACTAGAGTAATAATATACCAATACAAATAAAAATTAGGACATTTTAAACACCAGCAAAGGACTACAGGTGGTGCTACATTTTACAAAAAAAACCTAAACAGTTTTTGATTCCTCACATTGAAAAACCTAAATTTTGTACAATTTTTTTTATAATTATGAAATAACTAAAATAAAATGGAAAGTTTAACACCCTGTGTTTTGAAAACCATCAACTTTTGACTTAGGTAAATTATATTTAGACCGTTGTCTTTTGGCCCAAGAAGTTTGTAGTAGCATTTTATATAAATCGAAGCGATTTCCAAGTCTACGTATTTATTTCGGTGGCTTGAAAGTCGATTGAAAATCGAGGTCAAGCACATTTCAGGCCATCGTCGTACGCATGCGGCAGTTTTGAATCCAACTTCACAGTAGACATCAAATGAAAAACAAACCCCACTTTTAAATTTGTCCCGTTTTGTGTGCTGTTGTTGGTGTGAGCGTGTTTTAAAGCTTTTTCACCTGTTTTTCCACTCATAATTTGGAAAAAATGTCAAAATATATATGAAATTGACACTGATGACGTTCGAGGAAGCATTTATCTGAAGTCTGGCAGTTATTAAGCCCGCTTGAATCGTTTATATCGTGTTTCTAATTGGCTTCAGAGAAGTCAACCCTACTTATTTTCAGACTTGACTTGAACGATTCAAGTCACTTTTAAGCGCGTTTATATCGCTTTTTTCAAGCCACTTTTAAAAGCTGCTTTAACTCAAGCTAGCTTCAACTATTCGATATAAACGTAGTTATATAATAGTCTTAGAAATACGCCCTTAAATTTTCTTACCGTAAGAAACACCCTGTATATGCATTCGTGTATGTTTTTTAACCTTCTTCTGGATATTGACAATTAAAAATCAACCTTTAATAGTTAGTCATATTTCTAGTAGCAAACTTTATAAAGACTACGTTTATATGCAGTGCCGGATTAAGACTTCGTGATGCCCTAAGCACACGACCCCTGTGGTGCCCCTGGGCAAGAAATTTTGACTTTTTGACGACCATTGAAAAAAGTATACAAATTAAAGGACTTTATCTTACCAAAATTACAGAAAAAAACAAAAAAAGGGTCTTTACCTTTTTCAAAAACAAAAGTACAACACTCAAACGGACGTTTCTACTATTTTTCTTTCTCTTCTACTCTTTGGTGCCCCCTTTGTGGTGCTACCGCCCCTAGAACGTGATGCCCTAAGCAATTGCTTAATTTGCTTATAGGGTTAATCCGGAACTGTTTATCTGTCTTGCACTGCTTTGATGCCATTTTTATATTTATACAGTGGAGACCTTAAGTCCCCACCACCTCTTTAAAATCTGAATCGTTGGGTATAATCTAATGAATTTTGGAACGACAGTATTTAAACAAGGCCTGCACTTCTTGACATATCAGTGACAACTTTAAATGACAGCTGACAAGGACGCGCTTTAAGAAAAAAATTTAAATGGAAAGGGGGTCTTGTGGCATATCATTTTAAAGATCTTTATGAGTACTTTATAACCTAAGAATATAAAGTCAATAGCTTAACTTACTACGATACTTTAATAATTACCTAAATATCTTCTTTGGATAGTCATATTTTAGAATCTAATGAAGTTAGATAGAATTAATGTGGTAGTTTTTTAAAGCTTTTTTAAAGATTATTCCAAAAGTAATATTGGTGACAATCTACAGATAGAACAAAAATTATTTTTTAAATATAATACCCTGTATATAATATTATCATTAAAAGATCTTTGAAATGAAACACATTTATTACCCTTATGTAACGTTATTAGTTTGGGAAGTATAACCATCCCAATGAGGTATTCAGGTAGGTACCTATTAGAGTACCGCCCTCTTGTAGTAGGTAAAGGTATTGACTTTAGATTGTAGGCAAAGTACTAATCAGGAGCATTAAAA
This sequence comes from Listronotus bonariensis, assembly GCA_014170235.1. Lineage (NCBI taxonomy): Eukaryota > Metazoa > Arthropoda > Insecta > Coleoptera > Curculionidae > Listronotus > Listronotus bonariensis. The sequence goes on along the minus strand of JACEGR010001978.1, from coordinate 24,707 downwards.
TGATGTACCACAAGATTATAAGATGCCACTTTCCATTTTTTGCCCAGTATGATGCTCACCTATTATTTTGACATTTATTAGTATCATTTATATGTCAAAAATAAAAACCTAACTCATTAACTACCACTCCAAATTTTATTAGAATATACCGAACGGTTCAGATTTTAGAAGGGGAAGACGGACTTTAGATCCTCTGTATAATAATGTAAAACATTTGGTATGTTTTTATTTTTAAATTTGTAATAGTTTAAAGACTAAGCGCAAAAAAATACCATTTTGTAATGGGTGCTTTTAATATTAAAATATCTTACCTTCTTATCAAAGCTTTCTTTTTGAAAGTTGTGTCTCATCCATTTAAAATAATATGCAGCAATTTTTGATCAGTTTACTTTAAATAATAAGTAAACTTTGTAAAATAAGTAGGTTAATTACTAACTACTGGTCGGTACTAAGATTGTTGTATTATAAAAAATCTCTAAAATTTAAAAAATTTAAAAAATCTCTAAACTTTAAAAAACTACCTAAAATTATGTTGTTTAAAGCCACTTTTTAGAATTACTTAACGTCGCTTTAATTTTTTTCCAAAACGAAAAGAGATACAAAGAAAAGTAAATGTTACGCTTTTAATAATTGTACTTTTTTTCTTAGAAATATTGGCTGTAGTGCGTACTAAAACGCAACTGGACCCAATAATATTAAGGATCTTTAAGTTTTGGTTAAATAATTCTTAACAAATATGATGACTGCCATTTTATTATTTGTACAAAATTAAACATCTTTATTAAGAACTGTAATAATACAGGTATAAATCAATAGAAAATACCTATTCACAGTGTCCCAGGATAGGTGTTACAAAATGACAAATTTGAGAAAACTGGTGGCATGGTCCAAAACTGATAAATACAAAATTTTACTTCGATTGGTAATATACAAGGGTAGTAACTAAAAATATGAAAAATGACCATGAGTAAAGTACCTTTATTTTAAAAAATATGACAAAATTGTATAAAATATTTAGCTTCAGACAGCGAATTTTAAAAAAATATTTAAAATTATTATTTTAATTATTATTATTATTATTCTCTAAAAGATCCAACACGACGTATCCCATGGCTCCGACCCCATAGGGCGTCGTGTGGAAGGCCATTCATATCGAAGACCACTCCTTGCGTCCGCTCGGTCGGTGATCTTCGGCCAAATTCATTTGCCTCAGTAGACGAAGGGATCCAAGGACAACAGATTTCTGCATCTTCATCACCAGTTGTTCGGGTGTATTTTGATATGCTGGAATGTACCTCATTTTCCTTAATACGTTATTTCTCATGCCTCCCAAAACGCTAATTATTAGGACAACCAATCGCACGGTATACTCCGGATAGAGCCTCCGAAGTTCGCCAAGAAGGCGATAGGTTTCGTTGTTTCGTAGCGGGCGAAGAATCGCGCTGTCAGCAAGTTGATCAGCCTCTAAATCGTTACCATATCGGCCCTTCACCAGCCCAAGTTTTGCACATTTGTCAAGTCTGAACTCCATGCCAACATCTTTGGTATATTTGTAAACCACTTTAAGAGACTGTTGTAGGTCTTGCTTACCAGTTGCATAGTCATTCATATAAAACCGACAGCAATAGCCCCGAGTCTTCCGAAGGAATTGGTGTGTCTCCATTAAGCCACGAATCAAAGATTCTGGCCAAATGCGGATGTGTACTGGGGAATTTCTTCAACCAGTAGTTATTAATGCCATCCGGATCCGGTGCAGAATAATTCCTTGCACCATCTAGGGCTCTTTTCACCTCCCCGTCGTGATTGGTGGACTTTCATGCTGGTCAAATTCCTTGTTGGCACAATAGGCCATATTTAAAGCAGGAGTGTCCCGTCGTAACGGCTTCGAGTCCTCGTAGACATCCTTCCAGAACTGTTCCACAATATTTGCTTTTGGCGGATTTTCAACCATTGGTGCTGGGTCTACGAGAAAGCTAAAAGGTTAGTAACACATTTATTTGCATCTCTTATCCCTCTAGCCTTTTTCTTTAAGCTGTTGTTAATAACACCCAACGACCGTATGCGGTGTAGACAATGCTGTGAGATGACTTAGTTCTGGGTGTTTAGCACACCATGTGGCGTTCATCCGTGCCATGTAGCCCCTAATGATAGGTTCGCTGAGGAAATATGCATCCATCAGATCGTCCCTAAGTTCGTCCGTCCACGTGAGGCGTCCATGTCCATTGCCAAGATCGTTTAAGGGAGTCCGTTCAGTTACTCCTTTAACCTGCTCTGCACCCCTATCCGAACAGGGTGGATTGTTGGGAGCAATGCCAGGCATTGTCCTGATGGCCAGACTTTCCTACAATAATTACTTATACAATTTTTTTCTATTTTTAAAAATAAAAGTAGTAAGCGCGTTTTTCATATCTTTAGTTATAACTCGCCCTATTTAATACCAATTGGAGTAAAATTTTGTATATATTAGTTTTGGACCATGCGACTAGTTTTTTCAAAATTTTGTTTTAAAATTCAAAAATTTTTGTTTTATTTGTCCTCTTGTAACACCTATCCCGGGACATACTGTATATATGTATATACAGGGTGTTTCTAAACAAATGCGAGTACATTTTCGAAGGTGATTTCTTGTTTTATATAAAGGGTAGTTTGCTTTATAAACATAGGGTTAAGTCAACCATTAGGGAGATATCGCGGTACAAAAATGTTGAAAAAATAAAGTTTTTATTTTTTATTTTAAAAACGAAAAGCGTTACCATTAAAAATTACGAATATATTGCTATTATAAAAATACACTTTCTGAATATTTTTGCCCTTTTTAAGAATTATTAGAAGGGGTGAAAATAGACTACCCCATTGTTTTTGTCAACCAAATTTAAAGAGAGACTTACGCAAAAACCTAAAAACATAAATTTAGATGGAAGGATTTATATAGAAACTTTTTTAACACTTATAGTTTTTTTGTTAAATCCATCAATATCAAATAAAAAAAAATGTAAGTTTTAACGATTTTTTTAAATCTATTTATTTGCTGTCACCTATTAAAGCATTTGTAATAGGTCTTTATTTGACATTACTTGGTAGCTAAAATACAATACCCATTTTGTTTTTAAGCAAAAAATATAGAAATTTTTTTGTTAGATTTTTTCGCGATACCCCCCTCATGTTTGACTTTTGACCTCATGGTTTTAAAGCTAACTACCCTTTATTTTGGACTTTTAAAAAAAACATTTTTTAACAACGAATCACTACCTAAAATTTTTGTGTTTGTTTAGAAACCCTGTATATAATTTTAATTATATTATAGTAAAACTGTTTCTTACCCTTAAATAATTGTTTTTTGCCACCTAATTTACTAGCTTCAAAATATTTCAATATGGAAAACAACCCTATCTGACGTAATTGTCTTTGCTCTGTATATATTTGTAATAAATGAATAAACTTTCTTGAACTAACTGAATAAACTTTAAAAAATTGATTATAACATTCAATATTTTTATCTGTTATCCTAGCAAAGGTCAATTAAACACCAAAGATGTGCGAACGTTTCGAAATATATTTTTTTACACTATCTTTATATTTATTCATTTGCTTTAGTTTGCATGACCGCTTATATACAGTGAGTTCTTATTTTAATGCGTTTTTTATTAAATAGTTAATTATCTTGTTTACATGTGGTGGCCAAATTTTTAATTATACAGTAGCGAGGATATTAAGAGTCCCCCCGTCACGTGGCGTAGTATCAAGAAGACACTAACAACTTTTTTCAAATGGAAAGAGGGGGTCATATGGAACCTCGTTTTAAAAGCCTTTTGATTTTCTATTCATCGCCGTTTTATTTTCAAAAACGGCATATTCGTTCTAGAGTTACAAGTGTTAAAATTTCAGCTCCAATTTGTACATAACAGTGCGGTTTTAAAAGTTCTCTCCCCATCACTTTTAAATAGGACAAGATACCGATGTTGGATAAAAGTTGTGTAAAGGGTACTACTTAGGCTACTTTTTGGCATGAAAATATTTTCTGTCACGTGGCTTACTGTCAAGGGGCACTAGCAACTTTTTTCAAAGAAAGATGGGGGTCATGTATCACTCATTTTAAAGATTCTTTAATTCTCTATTTAACGCCACCTTGTTTATTAAAATCAGCCCAGCCGTTCCAGACTTTCAGACCACTGCCATTAAAATGGCATTGTTTTTACACTATTTAAGTCCAACCTTAAACGGTTCTTAGTCCGGAATGGCTGGACCCATTTTCAAAAACGAAGTAGCGTTAAGTGTAAAATTAAAGGACCTTTATAACGATGTTCTACATGACTTTCCTTTCTGTTTCTGTTGCTAGTGCACCCTTGGTACTGAGTCTCCTGACAGAAATTATTTTTATGCCAAAAAGTAGTTTAAGTGACACTCTTTTACGCAAAATTTATTCGACCTCGATATCTTGTTCCATCCAAAAGATAAAGGGGGAAAGGACTTTTAATATCCCCACTGTATGTATATCGACAATCATATAAATAGTTAATATATAGAGAGAGGTTAAGTTTACTTAAATTCCATAGACATTAAGTAGAGGTACATTGTTAAACTGATTCCGATTCAACCGATGAGATCGAACTTAAAAAAGTATTCTAATTGGTCGATTTTAAGGTTTCGTTCGAAATTGACCAATCAGGACACGTTTATAAGTTCAATCCGACCGACTGAATTAGATTTAGTTTAACGATGTACCTCTACTTAAAAATTTAGGTTGTGTAAAATATATTTTTTGGAATTTTATTATTCTATTTATATAAAATCACAACATTTTCACCGATAAATACTTCCAGTTTCTATTTCTTAGTACTTACTTAACGTTGGCTAAAGTGCCATTTTAAACAAAATATTTTATTTTTAATTATTATAGACAAGATAATGGAACTCTAACTAATACCTTATTATGTATAAATAATAGTTTAAAAAAACTAAAAAACACGCTTTTATATGCAACCGAACTAAAAATTAGAAAATAATTTTTCATTAAAAAAAAGATTGTCACTTCAGAGTAAAAGCGTGGGGTGCCTAATATATTAAATGTAATAATTATTATATTTGCCAATATCTATGAGGGAAAAGTTATGAAAAAATAGTAAAATGCACCCCATGCTTTTTACTCTAAAGTGACAATCTTTTTTTTAATGAAAAATTATTTTCTAATTTTTAGTTCGGTTGCATATAAAAGCGTGTTTTTTTAGTTTTTTAAACTATTATTTATTTTTCATTTTTTAGTTCGATATGCATGTATGTATGTATGTATGTAAAAATGCTCCAGTTTATTCACTAAAAATTTCTTCGCCATTTTGTCAAGAGTAGCTAATAAAAGCGTGTTAAAAACACAGTTTTCTTTAAAGTTCCTGAGAGCAGATTATTGCATTGTTATGGGTCCTTGATACGTGTGCAAAGTTTCAAAGAAATCGAATAGCTGGAAGTTGGTAAAAATTAGGCTCAAAGATTCCGTTACATAGATAGATAGATAGTTACAACCCAAGTTAATAAAAGCGTGTTAAAAAGCATAGGCGTAACTTGTCATTGAACCTGGACGTGGGGATAGGGAGGGGCCAAAATAAATCGGAATCATCAACGACCTTCTTTCTTCCACAACCAATCCCATTCATAGTTATGCTGACGATAGTACCCTTCACTCCACTTTTCAGGTTCCCAAACCAATCTCTCAACCCGACTTGGAAAGCAAACGCAGGGCGATGCAGATATCTCTTTCTCAGGATCTCAATTTGATATTGGATTGGGGCGCCAAAAATCTCGTTCAATTTAATGCATCCAAAACACAATCGTGTTCCTTGTCGCGAAAAAATCATCAAACACTCATCCTTTGCTTATGAGTGGCCAGGTGTTGCAGAGCGGGGACACATTTAACCTTGTGGGCATCACATTTGAGAATAACCTTAACTGGCATAAACACATTGTATCTATAGCCACCGCGGCTTCAAACAAACTTGGATTTCTTTTCCGAGCCAAAAGTATTTTTCTCCTTCCAATTTATACACTTTGTATGTGTCCCAAATTCGACCCTCTCTGGAATATTGTTCTCATGTCTGGGGAATGGCATCCCCTACAACCCTCAGCATTCTTGATGCCATTCAAAGAAGGGCTGTTCGTCTTATTAATGATCCTTTACTTACTTAAAGACTTCCTTCTCTTGCCCATCGTCGAGCTGTGGGAGATCTATCGCTCTTCTATAGATACTTTTACGGCTTCTGCTCCGACGAATTGTCCAGTATAGTCCCTCCTCTTGCAGTTCCCAACAGAGAAACTCGTGGTGCCGCTCGTATGCATCCCTATACAGTTCAATTGGACAGGCCCCGAACTTCCCATTTCGTTCGTTCTTTTATCCCTAGAGTTTCTAGACTGTGGAACCTGCTACCAGCGGAGGTCTTTCCTTCCTCCTCAAATCTTCAAGTTTTTAAGTCCCGTGTTAACAAACTTCCTCTTACCCTGCTTAAGACACCCACGGTACGTAAGTATTTAGGCTTTCAGCCTTCGTGGATTGTCCAAAGATAAAAAAAAAAATTATGCAAGGCACAATTATTACTGTAACATTAAAATATATTAAAATAAATAATTTTAAAGAAAAAAGCTTTCTTAAAAAATACTTTATTAAAATGTACTAAAAAGGACAAATTAAGCATTTTCTTTAAAACTTTTAATGTCAACATATAACCTCATACCCAAATTATATGATACAAGTTTGTTCCGAGACTTAAGTAATCGTATTTATTTAGTTTAAAATAGATCAAGTCATTTAATTTATTTGTTTATTTAGACAGGTAAATCTCGCAACAAGCTTTTAGATCATATAATTTGTGTAATGAGAGGTTAAATGTTGATATTAAAAGTTTAAAAGAAAATGCTTATTTTATCCTTTTAGCACATTTTAATAAAAGCTTGTTTTAAAAAACTTTTTTACTTTCTTTTTTTTAGCTATCGCTGAACATGTTTCTTAGTCCGTTTGTTTAAATCAACGCATTATTGTTACAAGGTTGATAAATTTCGAACAGTCTAGATGTAATACGAATAGGTATTTGTATCTGACTCCAAAAACTCCAATTCACCAAAAATTCAGACGGATTGCAGCAACGAAGTTTAACTGACATTAGTATTCTTATTAAGTTCTTTCATTTGGTACCCACATTGTATAAGAACATTAAAAATTACTATTTCGCCATCTTGGGTGTTCGGCCATGATGAATTTAAAATGACGTTACTATATTTTTCGAGTTACTCTCAGCAAGACCCTTTCCTTTAATACCCACATTCTAGGAGTGTATTAAACTTTTTAACTAGTTGTTTGGCTATGTAGCGTTTAAAATGGCGTTACTTATTTGTCGAGCTACTCTCAGCATTTGGTACTCATATTGTAGAGATGCATTTAAAATAACTAGTCTGTTAAAAGTTAGTTAAAAGCTTGTAATTTTCCTCTCATATTTTGATCTGTAGGCACAGTTGCAACAGTAAACTGGGTAAGAAAGGAATTTTAAAAATGTCTACTAAGGACTAAGGCCCATTTATCTATTAATAACCTAATTATGTTTTTAATAAGTACAAAACTATAACTAAAAATATTTTTTTAAATAATAATATAAGTTCCAAATTTTCCACTTAATACTATGCAAATAAGGTAATTAAGAATTATTTATTACTGTTTATATAAAATTCTTTGTTTTGTAACTTGTTTAGGTTTGTTATAAATAATTATTGCCACATATTAAATTTATAAAAGATAAAATAGGCTTAACACTTATTAATAGGTAGTCAATATACATATAAATTGCGCGCATCTTCCTAAACACTTCTCATTTATACCGGGTAACCATTCAGCATTTTAGTTTATTCGGTGAAAATAAAATGAATTTAAATTTTAGGATGGTATAAAATATACTATGTTAGATAGAGATGCCAATTGTGGATATAATAGCATCTGCGCAATACTTCGAGTTTAACCGGAAGTGATAACCTTTGATAATTTAAATAGATCACCCTGTATATTTTTTAGAATTTACTTAAATTCTTTTTTACTTATAACCTATCTTTTTTAGTTTTGATAAAAGTGGCACACGACGAAAACACAATATCCATGAACCTTTTTATTGTGCGGTCGTTCGAAAATTTTCACATTTTCTCTAAAACTAAAAAAGATAGGCTTTGTATATATTATGGGTTTTGTATCCGGAATTACTTGTAGAATTTAAAAATTAAAAAATATATAGGGTGTTCTATTAAAATTTTTAGGGTAATCCAATTTAGAAATTTATATTTTACAGTTCTTAAATTAATTGTTTTAATGGACTCTACCTTCGTTAATCCGGTTAAACGGGAAGTGGTATTTTAATGGCCTCAAAAGGTTGCTTCCATTAAAAGAATTAATTAAAATATTTTACATTTTTGTAATAATTATTTGTTTTCCCATAAAACTGAATGGTTTGCGGTCGTTTGAACATTCTTAAACGCCATTTTTTCCTAAAAACAAAGAAACAGACTATGTTTATACAAAATATTTTTTTTTTAGGTATGACTTGTAGAATTTAAATCTTAAAAATTATCAAGGTGTTCCTATTAAATTATTAAAATATATATTACTTCCGATAAAATCGGATGAAATACACAGGTGCTTTTATATTTAAAATTGGTATCTGGTGACTCAATATAACAGGGGTCACCAACTGACAGAGCCGCGGTCCGAATCCGGATCGCCAACCTAGTTTGTGCGGACCTTGTTGACTTGGCAATTAAATTTTTTTCGCGCTGTCTTTGCTATAAGCCTCTATTTGAAGAGAAATTACAAATTGGTCAACGCCAACCGGGTACTATTATTTAGTCAAGGTGGCAACTGATCACCAGTCTTGTTTGTAAAAATTGATTGACGCTGACTAGTTTCTGATTTTTTTACGAACAAACCTATAGTTGAATCATCAACGAATTGGCTCGATGCGCAAAATCGTCAGTCATCACAGTGTGAGGCGAGTAAAGGCAGGACCGGCGAGTGCGAGGAGTGGCGTAGGCAAAGTCGTAATACAAGGCCCCTTTTGTCGATGATTATTTCAAAAAAATAAAAAATAAAAAATAAAAAAGAGGTCCCTATCTTTAAATTTTTAATACACATAAAATACTGGCGCAGGCGATTGAGTTTGCACCTGTAAGGCCCCTTAAATGAAAAGTGAAAGTTGGAGGGCAAAAAAGGTCCCATCCTTAAATTTTGAACACACGTAAAATACTGTCATAAGCCAACATGTACCGGGCGGTTTTCTAAAAGATTACAGTTGGAGATAGCAAAAAGCAATGTCTGTCTTACATATTTCATACCTTCAACTATAAGGCGTCATAGCCGCGAGTCCCCCAAGCGCGAGGTCGTAAGCGACCACCTACACCGCCTACAGCTACGCTATTGCGCGACGGTCGGTTTTTTTAAAAAAGGACTTCCAATGAAAGCAGTTGGTGACCGCTTCAATATATCAACCTTTAATTTAAAAAATATACGTTTTTACTGAAGGAAATAAAATGCTAAATAGTAATTTAGTTTTCCCCGGGATATACAGTGCCAAATTAAGACTACCTGATGCCCTGAGCAATCCAGTTCTGTGGTGCCCCTTACCTTTAAATTTTTTCAGAACCAAAAGTAAGGTCCCTACCTTTTTAATACACAAACCAAATGATTTTTGCATCAAAAATTTTTAAGGATCAAAAACAAAAAAACAAAAAAAACCTCACGTCTTTAAAACAACATAAACAAAATTAATTTTGCGTTTTAACTGTACGATTTAAATTTAATCAAAATATATTGTTTCGCCTGCCTTTTAAACCCATCAGAGTGCGTCCATTAGAAGCACCTCAAAGTAGAACGGATGGCAGAGAATTTCTGTTCTTCAAGCAATGCACCAGGCCCGACCCGTTTATGGCTATCGACCACCAGGTGGGGCGTCTGGCAACCTATTTTCCGCCTGGCTTGTAAACAAGTCAGAAAGCTTCTATTAGGAGCGCGTTGCATTAATTGGGACAAACGGCATAGATTTTTCGAACGGTGCGCTACACAAGAGCTTTGACAGGATAAAAAAGCATACAAATTTACTTAGAAAAATGTATATCTTTGGAGTTGTATGGATAAATAAAAAAAAACATATTATAAATTTATAGTCATAAATATTGTTGAGAACCTAAAACTAGATAGATAGGAAAAATTACATCCATTTATTAACAATTAGTATTACAAGACACAGCTAGGAAAGGGCAGCTACCCCTTCTCTGCCCCGCGCTGCATGCCATTTTTAGTTAACATAGAGCTCAAAGAAAAATAATCCACAGAATGGAAACTATTCGCTCTGTCATCCACGTTAACTGATAAGCAAATTCATTGCAACATACAGTTTGATGTCATTGTCTACATCTTTTTTACGATGATGACACATACAAGGTGCATAAAGAAAGGTACCACAAATTCCTGAGGTCAAAATATGGCGACCTTTTTGAACTTTTGAACAGAAGTGGATGATTTCGGAACAATAGGGTGTCAAAAGTTTAATTTGGGTTTAAATTTTCAAAAAAAAACTTGTTATGAATTGGTGTTTTACCTTAAAATTAGGCTATGTTTTTGAGGGGAGGAATATATAACTCTTCTCTCATTTTTATGGTAAAATCTTAGAGGGCTGTGGTACCTTGCATCTCTTTAAACCGATATAACTTTCTTAAGCCACTTTGTACTTGAGTTTCAGATAAAAATTATTATTCTTTAACATGTTTTGCTCAAAAATGGTATACTATGTAAAACTTGATTTGGGCAGCCGTTTTCGATATGTCTCAATAAAAAAAACATTTTGTATGGCTCTGTCTAAATTATGCAGGGTTTCATAATACGATGATAAGCCTCAAGGACGTAAATCCTGAAGGTATTTTAAAACGAAAAATTCAAATAAATATGTCCTAAATGTCTTAACTATTGAGATACAGAGTATTATAAAATGGGTTATTTTTAAAAAACTTTACCACCCTGTATCTAAAAAGTTAAGTCATTTAGGACATGGGTTTATTGATTTTTTTAAAGTTTCTAAATGATGCATACTTTCAAAAATCATAATTTTATTTTAAAACACGTTTTCTACATCGTTTAGCAAAATTCAAAACATAATCATTTCCTCGTCTGAATTATCTATTGAAGACTTCTTTACTCGTCAAAACCGCAGTGATGCAAAAGATAAATAAAAATATCCGTCCGTATCCGTCCGTCCCAAATAAACGCACTTGCACGAAATGCGGCTCGACCCGATTAGTTCTCGCGCGTCTTTAAAGCCCGCTTTAAGATCGGGCCACACATAACCGCACCGAGCCCGATTTCACGGTGATAGAGGAAAGTGGGGCAAAATAATGCGGAAAAATTTAAAAGCACTTTTCATGCCCTCTAAAATATACAAAGCATTTTTGTCAAGCTGAGGATATTGTTTTATGTATTTATATCTCTTTGTTTAAATTAAACAGATTTTCCTACCTATCTCTGTTCCCCTTTTTCCAAACTTTAAGTGTAGTATAGGTAAAAGTCTGGCCACAAACAACCGCAAGACCGGCATCGTAGCACGATCTGAAACATGCCCAAGAAATGAAATCATACGTGGATCAGATAGCGCCGATGTTAACCGAAACAAGCTTGGAGTTTACGGGCGTCACCTTTTATATCAGTTTATTACGCAAACATATAAAAGTTAGTTGTTAAAGGTTATACAAGAAAAAATGATTTAATAAGTATTAAAAAGTGTAAAATTAATTTTATGGTTTTATAATTTTTTTCTTTAATAAATAATTAGAGAAATCAAATAAACTTATGTTTGTTTACTTATTAAAATGCGGTGAGGGGTATGTGGAAGGGGCACAGAGCGGTGATATTAAGGCTACAGCACTTGACTAAACGGTACATTTCAAAACCGAGTTACGGCCATGCTACGGTGCAGGACTCGGTGTGGTTATATGGTGTCAAACCTTAAAACTGTGTTACTTATTTGTAAAGATTTAATTTATGATGAGGTGTAATTTAAAGCGTGGTATAATTGATTCATATTACTAAAGTTTGATTAAATACAAAATGTTTGCACCGCATCTCCCAACATTTCATTGGTAAAGCGCACGACCTCGGGCTCGTTACTGTTATGTGAGGTCCGACCTTTATAGTAAGTAATAAACATATTGCACCTCAAGAAACCCATGTTTTTTTTATTCCTACAGGTCGATATTTATATGGTAGTATCAATGGGGAAAAACGTATTTTAAACTTAATAATGGGAATATTGCTTCTATTACGTTTTTTAAGAAAAAGTTGACAATACTGAGATAAAAAAATATCATACATAAGTCATAATAATATACATATTGGATTCTTGATTTTTAGGCTTCAAATAAAGTTGCCTGAAAGAGTTGTAATGGAAAGTTATAAGAATTTGTACGCCCTGCTGGGAACTAACCCCGCAAGGCGCCTATTAATTTTGGAATAAGTCAGACTATATTGTGTGCAATGTGTTTGCGACATAAGGCTGCATCTTATTATGCGACAATTTCAATATTTATTACCTAAAATATCGAAATATCTTTGATAGTTGAAGAGTGAAAATGCTAATTGATCTAAGTGCCAAAATATAAATTTTGGGTTTTCGTCCGTGAAAAGAATTTGGAGAGCAAAAAAGTCCTTATCTCCAAAATGGGGCCTTACCACTGTAACATGGTATTTTCCTAAAGTCGGGGCCTCCCTTTCTATACTTTTTCCTTGTGACACACAAAAAACTTCATACAGGGGCCTTTTTCACTATATTATACTCTTTTTATGATCAAAGCCCCCTCATTTTTACTTTTTTCCTCGAAAAATCAAGTTAATAATTACAAAAACAAAAAAAAACATGTTTTTATAAACACCCCTCGGCTACGCTAGTACCAAAATTGCCACCCGTATGTCCAGCATTACATTTTTTACTTTAATTTCTGGAGATTTTGGCACTTCGGTTAATTTGCACTTTTACTCAACAATTATTATTTAATACTTTTTGTTTATAATAAATTATTATTTTCAGCAATTTTAAACATATAAAGGGTGCAGATTTGCAGATAGCAAAAAGCTTTCACGCAAGAAAGCTCCCAAATACTACAAGCGCTTTAAGAGGCAGCGAATAATATTTTAACATTATTGTACATGCTGTAAACTTAAAGAACCAACACCTGTTGGATGTGTTTTAAGGCCTACTAAAACCCATTGGTTTCACTTACACACACGGTATTATCTACCACCTAAAAGTAGTAGTTTTTAGTGTAACGTCTATAATAAAAAAATGTAAAAAACGTTTATTTTTAAATTACTAACTGGTTTTGATTTTATAAACCATAATATTTTTCGCTCTTTACGCTCTGCTAAGATTTAATGAATAAATACATTTTATTTAAAATACATATTTATCCGTTTGTTTTAAAGAAATGAAGTATAACTATTTTTTGAATGCAAATAGCCATTTAAATATTTTTTTATTCTAGAAATATAACCTCGAAATTTCTACGAAACTCTTGTAATAGGTCAGTTTTATTATCACAACAAAAACCAAAAATAATAATTATAGAGCACAGCAACCACCTCCGTAACAACTGCCGTACTGGTGATTACCCAATTAAAATTAACAGTTATTTTATAATTTTACAATTATTATTAGCAGCTATTTGAAGTATCCATTTTTTTGCTAGTTACTTACCAAAGTAAAAATACCGTATCATTCTATCAAGGCGTTCTCTACTTAATCTTTACCTGGTAGTGTTCAACACACTGAGGCTCAATTGATAGTATTGAGCTGGTACATTTATTTTAGTTCCATTAAAAAGTAGATACATTATTTTTAAATTTATTAAAACATATAAGACTGTCGGACTTCCATTGTCTTTATTTCATTTATCGACACAACTTGTCGGGCAGTACTACTTCCGTCCGTTTTCAAGTATAATTTGAACAGGAACGGCTGGGCCAGTTTTAAAAAACAAAGTGGCGTTGAGTTGAGAATCAAATGGCCTTTAAAACGAGATACCTTTCCATTTGTAATAACAGTTTTTGGTTCCCCCTGGGACTAGGCACGTGACCAAAAATATTTTCGTGCCAAAAAGTAGTTTAAATATTACCTTTTAATCAAAATTTTACCTGATATTGACATCTTTCCCTATTTAAAAGTTATATGGGAGATAACTTTTAAAAACCGCACCGTATGTACATATACATACAAATTGGAGCTAAACTTCAAACCCTTGTAACTCTATAACAAATGGGATGATTTTTAAAAATAAACGGTAAAGACTAGAGAATCTTTACCCCGTTTTCCATTTGGAAAAATGTTGCTAGTGTCCGCTTGGCACTGGGCCCCGTTAGCAAAATCAGTTTTATGCCAAAAAGTAGTTTAAGTGATACCCTTTTACCCTTTAATATTTGCATATAGATTTCTAAATCTAAATAATAAATATACATAGTTCAAACTTTACTACTGTTTGACTTATGCTACTCTATACCGTATTTACAGCCATGTTTACGTACGTGTTATTAAAACTTAAACGATTTTAACTTCTTTTAAACAAACAGGTAAACTTAGAGCCGTACGTAGGGAGGAGCAGTGGGGGCAATTTTCCCTCTCTCCAAAAAATTACCTGGAAAATAGGCCCTACGGTTTAATATGGCCTCTATAGGCCCTGAACTATGGTTTCCGAGGTAAGTGGTAAGTTGAAAGTGCATTGTCCAGCCAAAGCCGCATTTGTGCTCGACAAGTCTACACCTAACTAAAATTTTCTGTTTGGCACCGGGAAAATCTTGTTTGTCTCACAACAGTGAGATTTTTATGAACTTTTAAATTTTGTAGCTTAGATTGTGCTCGACATGTTTGTGACCGAGTAAAATTTCCTGTTTGAGATAAGAAAAATTACCACTTAGGGGCCGGAAAATCGTGTTTTAGACGTAGCAATCACAAAAGTGATATTTTCATGTACATTGGACTTCTGGACCTTACAGTATGCGCAAAAAGTTTTGGTCATATCCTGGCAAATGCATTTTAGGCCTTATAGAGGCCATTTTTGGCTTGTGGGGCCAATTCCAGTCGTAAAGGACCATTATTCCTGAGCTCAGGATCGGATGGAGCGTCGAAAAATACATAGAAATACATGTCTCACTCTTGTGTATGAATTTTTGTTTTTTTGTGAGGCTGTGTTAACTACATATGTTTAAAGGTTTTTTTAATTGATAAATGCTAAATTATAAGTATAACATTTGGATTAAAAAACTTTTCAAAATTTATAAATGGAAAACGCGCAGTAAAAATTGTGAGGTATTTTAAAAATTATGTTTTATCAAAAACTGCGTATTAAGCTTCTGATATAGTAAACTGTATTTAACATGTGTATTAGATACCTTTTGAAAAACTAAGAAATAATGTGCCCAATTACTTAAATATAAATTAATATTATGACAAGATTATAAAATCGTATCTATCTAATTATTTATTTATTTTCTAAATATAAAACAAATATTTAATTAAATCACTTTTTTTACCTAGTGTTAAAGAGCAAGTATTCTGGATATTACCGGATTTTGAAAAATAAATTATCGTCTGTAATTCAGCCTCAAAAAGCTATAATTATGTAATATGTCAAACATTTTGAGGTCAACAATGTATTTGCGTTGTACTATATTTTTAAATATTAGCCTACAATGCATTTTTTCAGTTAATAAAAAAATATTCATCTTGCAAGTTAAAAGCTACAAAATAAATCTTTAGCAGATAAAACCTCGCACATAAAAAAGCGATACAAAATTTAAATTATTATTAATAAATTTAAGTTATTATAAAATGACTCGGCAAAAGCTACAATGATACCTTGGATTTTATTAAAATGTCTTTTCTACCATTACTGTTCAAACATTTTCTATTCTATTCTATTTCTATTTTTTTCTTGGTTTTGGTCCCTTCAGGTTCAATCCACCACTCTCCCCTTCCGCACTATGCTTTCCAGGGCTTCGTCGGCGAAAAATCTGGATAAACGAGCTCGTAGCTCCCAGAAATTCCAAAAGAAAACAAAATAATTCGTCGGCTGTCAAACCAAGATCTGCTACTGGTGTTACGCATAACCTTCACTTTTACTACTGACAGTTCCCATGGCACGCCCATCTATTTCCCGCCATTTGAGAAATACCTCGTGTTCACCACCAAACAGGATACCATCAGCTTATAGGAATCTTCGCTCACAGTGCTTAGATCCAGAAGAAAGATACCGTCAATTTAGCGTGAATCTTTCCTTGATCCCCGAAGGTAAAAACGCCCGTACGGCACCTCTAACCGCCACTCCGGGAAGAACTTTGTAGTCCTCACGCACGTCCACACTGTCCGGAGGTCAAACAAAGAGTCTCGTTCAATTATTTTGAGAGACAAAGTATACAGATATATGCACCACATCGTCACGGGGTCTGTAGCCTAAATTTAATATCTAAATATGCTATGATTACATGTGTATACAACAAATTATTCTTTATTTTAAACTATAGGAATCACCTCTCCTTAGTTTGCGTTCATATTGGCACCGCTCGAGCGATGAGTGTCGAGCGATAAAGTTTTTGCCAGTAAAGATGCCACGGCGTCACCACTTCTGTCTCACTATCAATTATTCTCCTTTTGTTGCTCGCACACGATGAAAACGACGCGTTTAGACAGCGATAGTTGATTGCCGTCTTTATTTGTATGACGCTTGTGGCATTCTTGTAACTGGTTTCTAGTCTAACGCTAGAGCGTTATCATGGCGCGCGTCGTCGTGTTCATATTGGCAAAGCATTATTTCAGTTATTTTCTCGATTTTTAAAAAATTAAAACCGATGAATTTGGTGACAAAGCAGCTGTTTCTTTTGGAAAATCCGAGGCTCTGATGGTTAATTAGATAAATATACAAATTAATCTTTTTTCCCTGTAGCTCAGTTAATATTCGAAATAGAAAAAAGTGTAAATAAAAAACTTGTAGATAATTGTCTTCTGAATAGAAAGATAAAATCTGATTTTTAGTATAGAAATCCGTTTTGAGCTACGACAATAAGCTTACATTTTTAAAATAAAAACCATAGTTGCCTATGACATTTTTAAATTGCTTTACAACGATATATAGGAGATATACAGGGTTAGTAAAAAATTGGAACGGTGGATTATCTCAGCAACCGTTAAATATAAATGAACCAAATTTTGTGCAAAGGGGTAACAGGACATACAAAATTTATAAATTATATATCTAAGGTTGCCAACTTTATAGCCTTCTCTCTAGGTTGGGGAATTTTAGAATTTTAAATGTAACACTCTATATATTTAATTATTGCAATCAATTGTTTTTATCAACTTTATTATGACCTGATATTATTGTTTTTTTACTTTTGCTAATTTCGAACATATGTCATCAAACTTGAATACAGAAACGACCAGGTATGGTTAAATATCTCAAAAACGATCAAACCAAAATTCCTCAAAGTTAAAACAGGGGAGTAACTGAACATTTTAAATTCAGGAATTGCATTTGCGATGTTTCATAACTTAATTTCCTTATTTCCTTTTCGTGACTTTTTTAAAGAATCTTAAAAACGTCGCAAAAATGCTATTCATGAATTTAGAATTTCCAGTTTCACCCTTGTACTAGTTTTGACGAATATTGGTTGGATCGTTTTTGGATAATTGACCATACCTAGCCGTTGTTGGATAAATTAAAAAAGCATGATGCCGAAATTGACAGAAGTAAAAACGACAATATCAGGTCATAATAAAGTTGATACAAGCAATTGATTACAATAATAAAAAATAACTAACCAACAGAAAAAACTATAAGCTTGGTAACCTTGCAAATACAATTTTTTTAAATTCTTCATGCTTAGTTACTATTTTGCACAAAATTGGTTCATTTATATTAGACGGTTGTTAAGATAATCCGCCGTTCCGGTTGTACTTTAAATAAAAATAACTTAGTTTTGGGCATAATTATATTTAGGTCTGTTTTTATTTAAACCAGTTAAACTTATTTTTTTACAATGATATTTCTTTTCATCTCATTAGTACTACAAATATAATAATTAAAAAAAACATTTTATAAGATTTAATAAATAATTGGAGGTACTAACACCTAAAAAAATATTTAAGTTTTTATTTTTAAAAGTTTATTAAAACTTTAACGAGACATTAATTGTTTTTTTAAATGTTAAGCTCTAAAACAAAAACTAAATTGATTAAAATAAATAACTAAAACTAGAAATTAACAAGTAGGAATTAATTTAGCTAATAAATGTACTAATATAATAATTAAAATAGTGCTTTAAATTAAACTAAGTAAAAAGAGAAACATTACTATTCAAAAGTATAGAAAATTCCACTATTATTGCCTATAACCATGAAACCTAGTATATCTTTTAAAACCATATTTGTCGCCTTATGGACTCAACGGCTATACGTTATAATCATAAATAATAATTACTGTTACGTAAACTAAGTCTCACAAGCAGATGAGAGTTTAAATGTTTATTTAAAAGGCTGTCAAAAAAAAAAAAAAAACGAAAAAACTACAATACTAGTTTATTTGTTTCGTAACCAACTAGAAAAACACAAAAATTTAAAAATTGTTATGTCCAAAACTACGTTATTTTTTATTTAGTATATCTTGCCATACTATGTTGAAAGGCTAATAAGAAGGCCTTTTTAAAATTGTAATAGCCAACAACTAGTGGTTTTTATTTTAAAAATGCAAGTTAAACATTCAATATCGGATTATTCCTTTCAATTTGGAAAATAATCATTTGCAATTTTTCTATTTACACTTTTTTTCTAAATATCAACTGAGTTACATAGAAGAAACAATTTTGGTAATTTTTTTTTTTTTAAATATCTGATAATGTTTTTGGAAGAAAAAAACGTGATTTAAACTAAACTCGAAAAACTGCAATTTTTTCCCCATTTAACCATATCTGTAGCTGCAGTGTTTTTGAGATTCCTTCACTAAACATTGAAAAACTCAACCTGTATGTATTTTCAAATTGGTACGTTAACATATAGTAAGAACATTTTAAAAGCGCAAATTCGGTACCCTTTAAAAATAATACAAAAAAACATAAAAAGGCAATCGGACTATTCTATACAAAGGAGCCGCTATCCTTTACAGCGATGCTCCGATACACTATGGGATAGAAATCCATTATTTTGGCCAAAAAGCAACTTTGAAATTTTAATGGCTCATGCTGTGTATTTCAAAGTAGATACTCCAAACTACATGTACGCAAAATTATAAAAGGATATGACGACTTCTATTGGGGTAATAAGAAACTTGAAAATGTATTTTAAGTAAACATAAATATACAACATTTAATCTACTTAGTTTATTATTAGCGTTGTTTACTAAAAAAGTAAAAGAGTTTAAATAATAAGAGCTATTGTTGTGTTTCCGATGCAGTCTCGCGAAGTCTCGCTACTTTTGTCAAAGATTTTTTACCTTTTTCTTTATCAGTTTTTGTACTTACAATTGCCTTCCTACTTTTGGCTACTTCTAAGTGTAAGGACATATACAAGATTTTTTATAATTTACAAGGTTTTCCATTTTAAAATTTAATATGTTTTGTCCTACACTGTATATCCTAAAAGATAAGAGCATTCTGATAAAAGATATGGATTCTACAGAATCTACCCAACAACAGTTTTTTTTATTTATTTTATACGTTAAAAATAAAAAAAAGTTGGGAAGATGTATCTCTATTACGCTTCTAAGAATAATTTAAAATGATTTTTCAGATTTGGATGGTCATATTTCCGAAACTAATTGAGATAGGCACATCAAATGTGGTATTTTTTTAAAGCATTTTAAAAGATTTTGGTGGTGATATAAAAAAATCATACCTTTTGTCGTATCCTGTATATATCATATGAGATAATAATCATCGGATTACTGATTAGAATACTACCGAATTAACCAAACAATCTGACATTTTAGTTTATTTTGTACAATAAAAAATAATAATGTTAAGGGGTGTAAATTTATAATATTTTTCCAGTAAAAAGCACCTCATTTTAAGTTAAAGGTAAGTTTCAGAATTTTGACCAAAAAATTAATTTCCATCCCATAGTGCGATGACCAGGTGCATCAACCGGCATATCATAAAAGAAATATAGCAAAGGCGGCCGCGAAGACAAGTATGCCGATTTATTTGCTTTAAACTTTTTTGTTATTTTTTTCTTATCAAAGAGCACCGAATTTACATTTTTAAACTGTTCCTTCTATATACTACAGGTAAATTTGACCGGTGCCGTTCTTTAAACTTTAATATCTTGCTTGCTTTAAGACATACACTTCGCACGACTTCAAATAGTATGAAACTAAATACCAGAAAGGTACATAGACACATATAAGCGCAAATGGTGGGGATCCGATGATCTTGACCAATCGGTAAGCCCCGATGGTCAAAATGACCGAATCTTTAGGATTAAGGGTTAATGAGAAGTCGTTTTGTTACCTGTAAATAAATACCATCTACTAAATCAGTGAGGAAGCCCCAGATAAGCAGTCGTCCTTCCGCACTGCTTGAATTTGCGTCTATCTATTAATATAATAAAATATGTTTTAATGGATTTTTATATGTTTAAAAAACAATGGGCAAAGTAAATAAAGTCAAGAAGAAGCACATAAAATAGTTTTTTATTGTTTGTTTTTTCTCAGGCAAATTCGTATATTTACTAGTCTTTATGCACCTGACCCAATAGCTATTAATATATATTGTATTTTCAGCCAAATAAGCTCCGTCGGCATAATCTACTAAAAAAATAACCCCTTAAAAAAACAATAAAACGATTAACATTAGTCGGAAGAGAAGGGTCTTATTGTGAAAGTAATACCCAATCAGCCAATGCATAGAATTTTTAAAGAAATAAGCTCTGTCGGCATAATCTACTAAAAAAACCTTTAAAAAGTCCAATAAAACGATTAACGGTGGTCGGGAGAGCAGGGTCTTATGGCAAAATTAAGAATACGACACTGTTCCTTTGACTTCTGTAAATTGTGGTTAATCATTTTATTGCAAGGAATATTCTTATCTTTAAGGGTTTATTTTATTAGTAGATCATACCGACATAAGCATAAAACTTTAAACAGACTATACATTTTATGTACGTCTTATGTACGTAGTTTTAGGATGTACCATACATCTTATGTACGTACAAAATTGTATGTAGTACATCCATAAGACGTCTTATGTACGTACATTTTCCGCAAAAATGTACTAATCACTGTACGTACGTATTGTACGTCTGATGTACGTACGTATTGTACGTCTGATGTACGTACGCACTGTACGTATAATGTACGTACATTTTCTTTGATTATGTACGTATTACTAAAATTTGATTTTTTAAAAATTTTAAAATCGAAAACGTAAAGATGGGTCCAAATTTAATTCATTCTGAAACCGCTGCCGCCAAGTCCACAAAAAATGATAAAGTAAAGAAACCCTTTTGTGAACAATGATTTATTGCAGTAAAAAATATTTAACCCGACGAGTTTCTAATACCACGCCACGTGCCACTGGTTTTATAGTATAGGTAGAGGCGAAATAAAAGAATGTTTTGTAAGTAGGTGATACGTGTTTTAGCAATGTATTTTTTATTATTTATCTAAAAATATGTAATCAGGCTTTGTCCGAGGCTATGTGCATTTGAAAAGGTTTGTTTACTTTATCATTTTTTGTGTACTTGGCGGCATCGCTTTCAGAATGAATTAAATATGGGCCCATCTATACAGGGATTTTATTTATATTTTACCATCTACTTTTAACTAGAAGCAATAAGAAAGGTAGAAAAAACTTCCTGTATAAAAGTTTCATACCTTTTCATCTATTATTTTTTGAGCATAAAAAAAAGAACATTCAAAACTCAAGAAAAATCAGGAGTTAAACTTTTTTTTAAATGGGACAACCTGTATATTATGTCACCAATAAAAAGGTGTTTTAAAAAGCTTTACAAAAATACCACATTTAATATTATCTATCTTTAATAGTTTCGGGAATATGGCCATTTAAATCTGGGCATAATTTCCATTACATCTGCAGTCTCACCTTGGTGCCGGTAAGTCGGTATAATAGAAATTTTGTCTACTATTTTTCAGATTTAAGTTGTCATATTTTGAAAACTATTAAATATCTATGTGTATCAAATGTGGTAATCAAAAAGCAAGAATAATTTTTTTCCTCTGTCATGTCATGTGTTCCTGTCATTTTAGGAAAATTTGTGTGATTATCAACTATAGCCTAATTTTCGTGCGTATACAACTCATGAAATGACGTCACTACATGAGTTCCATTATCGATGAGTCTTAAATCTTACTAGCAGGTTTAGCGCATATATTTAAATCGTACTTACTATTTGAAATGTCAAACACTTAAAATTAAATTTACTTTTATTTTTAAGTTAGAAAATAAAAGCATGTCAAGCAACGTAAAATAAACAGAACCAATAAAATAGCCCAAAATGAAAAGAAAATAGAGGAAAATTTACTAGAAAGTGTTTCTGCAGGCAAGAAGAAAACTCTATTCTCCTTGGTGAACCCGTTAAATATGCCAAAAAAGGAAAAATAAAGGAGATATAGTCAGGTAAACAATGTAAACAATACCTATAATATAAGCAAATATTCTATCACAGCATAACAAACTGCTACAGAGATTTAATTTTAGATAACTGTGCCAGCTGCTGAAAGCCTAACACAAAAGAGAACCCACTGCTATAACCACAATCTTAGCATATCGAAGAAATCAACCAAAAATGTATTACGAGCTCATGCTTTGCTATTAGTTAAGAAGCCACGATTCCCAAGGTATGCTAATACTTTACTTTAATAACAGTTACATCCAAAACATAACACAAATGCAACAAAATCTTTGGGTTTTGTAATTAGTGACGAATTTACTAAAATTCAATGCGTAAAGTTTCAAACTCAAGCATTGATATGTAGCTTAAGGAATTTTGTTATTTTTAGATGTCAAAGGTGCAAGAGAAAGAAGCTATAGAGGTAAATTATGAAGTTTGATACTAGGAGCAATAAAGGATTGATCATAATTAAAAGTATAGAATTTAGTCTAACCTAAATGTAGCAAAGTAATAATAAATCATCTAAATATAAATAAACTGTAGTTTTTACTATAAATTATCTGTAAAAAAAGGAAAACCCAAGTGAATGAAGGTAAAGAATTTGAAATATTTAATAATAAATGGAGGACTGTAACTGTTACAAGAGCGGGGACCGGTTAGCAAACAACAAAAGGAGATGCTGGCGGAATTTTTCAAGGGCAATCTGGTATTGCTAACTAGCAAATTCTCAAGCCAGTATACTTAAAAAGATACCAAAAGGCTTTGGGAAGAAGCCACAAAAATTTTAAGTGCAGTCCCAGAAAGCAAGAAATCCTGGGACTAATAGTGTAAGGTTTATTTAAACTGTAAGTACCTTATTTATTCATGTCAATATACAATTGTATTTACACACGTCATAATTAAGGGACAAATTTATTTTGCTGAACACCTAATGAGGTACCTACTAGAACATATATTTACAAATTCATCAAAGTTCACAAGTTGGAGAAACTTGTTATTTAGTACTTTTGGCTACATAAAAAAGTAAAACGGGTTCATGTCAACAATAATTTTAATACTAAGATAGGAGTAGTTTAAAAACAGTTTTTTTAAATGTAATGCTTACTGCAGTTTCATAAAATTCCTACATGCCTACTGATATGAAAGTGATTATATTGCAAACAATTAAATTTAAAAGAGAGTTACCTAAAAGTGTTATAAGACAAACAGGTATAGTAGTTATCAATGCAATAATAGTAGTTATACAGTTTTATATCAAACTTCTTTAAGTAAATGTTGGGGCCTAGACTCGGCTCTAATAATTTAACATGCACGTTTCGAAAAAATTTGCTGTTTGCAGTTAGACCACGATTCAGCAAAAAAAAGCCAAGAGGTCATCAGTTTTTTTGTTTTCAAATTATTTTCCTTTTTGTTGCTCGCGCACTAGTTAAACTACGCGATTACAAGGAATTAGTGGATTGCCGTTTTACTTCTACGACGCCTCTAGCTTTTTCTTAGCTGAATTCTACTTTACCTACTTTAAAATGTATGCGAAGAACTGCTGTACCAGAAAAGGGCCAATATTGAATTAAAATAAAGCATGTATTAAAAATATATATTTTTTTATATATATTCATAAAGACATGGAAAGATAAGATATTGTTTACTGATTAATTATGCACTAACAATATTTACAAAAGTGGTAATAAAACATTTTTAAACTTAACAAAAAATGCTTTTTAATTTTAATAATGACACATACACACAGGGTAATGTGGATCATTTGTGGGATGCGTACAATCCAGACAGCCCACAACACCAGAGATGTCATAATCTGCCTAAAAAGGAAAAAAAATATTAGTCAGATTATTATGAGTAATATGTTCATAGAACAAAAAGTTTCTTGTTCAATAACATAGGTAATACATATTACAATAATACATATTCTTATTTGTATAATAATTCTCTATTATTTTCTAAAGTAAAAGCTGGGTGAAAAACACTTATTGTTGAATTAAAAGAGATTAGAAACATTTAAAGTTTTCTTGTGTTTTAAACAAT